>JAZGTJ010015393.1:0-13411 GCA_036877575.1 Botia almorhae | reverse complement strand
CCGGTTTATTGCAGCCGTTTTAACGTGAATACCTCGTTCTTTAGCTCCTGCGAGAGACCTTCAGCCTTGTCGAGAGGGAATCCCGGCACCAGCTCGGTGGTGAGGACGTGCCGGCTGCTGAGTTCGTCGATGACCTCGGGCACGTAGAAGAACGGGTGATGCTTCAGCAGCTCTCTGCCAAAAACACAAACGCGTGTGAATCACGGAACGCCCGCACGCGTGACAGCTCGCACGCACGCGCGCCGCGGGACGTGCAGATGCGCGCGTGAGCGTCTGCTCTGAAGTTAATCGCTGCGTTTCAGCATGTCTGAGTGCAGAACAGCGGAGCACAGCACAAACCAGAGGTCAGACTTAAACCACTACAGTCACACAAAACCTGTTTAACAGCATGTTCGTTTAAGTCTGTGTGTGAATCTATCAGCTTCAGTGCTGGAGAAGATACCTCAAAACTTACCAAGCTGCTGAAAAATGAGTTTATTCTAACTACCCTTGAAAAATACCTTACTATACTTAAGAGCAAAATTTAGCAATTTTTTGTTAAATACGTACATAAATACATGTAAATACATATTTCATCCAATCATATTTTATCATTGTATATAATGTTTGTACAATAATTTTAAAGAGAGCTCTGAAGTGAGGGTGGGATCTTGTTTTCAAAGCTAGCTTGCTATTGCTAGTCTCTCCAAAATTGTCTACCCTACTTTAAAGTTAAATTTTAGTACAGGTGACAGCATCAAAGTTGAACTAATTTACACCAAATGCAACTAAAGCTGGTGAGGACGGATTCTTCACCCTTCTGAAAATCAGGGTGTCGAGTAGAGGACGGGCCACAGGGCGGTTTTATCTGACAGATCGTTTGTCAATATTTATCACTTCCTGTTTGCTTTACAAAGAGCTCTTAGATTTACAATCTGTCAACAACTGTTCCTCAGATCAGGTCATTTAAACCCTGGCCCAGAAACTCGCCCGACAGTGACGAGAGGTTATTTTTAGTCCTGGGCTCTGGCGATATGTTATATGAGGGTACAGAAGTGCACGATCGTTCGGAGCAGTTGTAATGTTTATTTCTGCCGTGTGTAGCATGACGCTACAGACAGAGCTTTGATCAATTTAGGTATGGTTCCAGACACAATGCAGTTCTGGAACATGATGATGATGCTGCTTCAGTTCAGAAGCTTCTAGATCTGCGTGTTTCAGTTCACTCACCTGAACCTGCGAGCACACTTGGCTTCTCTTATGTAATCGCACTCCAGCGCCAGCTCACGTCGCATCACCTCCATTAGATGCTCTGGAAACAAACCTGCAGACACACACGACACAGTCTCAGATGAGTCAGCAGCTTATAAACTACAATCCACTGTACATTACTGTAAAAACAAAACCTGCATCACATCTCAATTACACTGACGCACTAAGACATGAAGTTTATAATTCTTCAGGAGTTCATTTGGATATATTTGGCATGTCCAACAAAAACATTTCTCTGCGTCTTTAGATGGTAATCAATGTTCTGGTGCTATCTGGACACTCGCGTTTGCCTGGAAAGGTCAGACTATGTTTGGAGGTTTAGATTTGGATCAGACACAGCAGAACATGTGCTGCATGTACAGACTGAGCGCAGATGAGATTAGACGTTTAAACAGGAGTGATGAGGTCATCACCTTCAGGAAGAGTGTTGCTCATGCTTAGAACAGTCATCAGATTGTTCACGTCACTGTTGATGCTCTGCGCAATTCCAGGATACTGCAGGAAACAAGAGCGCGTCACACTGGGTCAGAAAACACAGCGTGTTGCATCAGTTCATTGAGTTAAACTGAAACAAATTAACAGAGCCACATTTTGATGTTCACTCCAAGACGTTCTTGCTGTAGCCGATATCAAAAAATATCATTCAAATACTAAATCCTTAATTCATCCTCATATTCATAAACATCACAGAGTTTTTCCCTGTTCAAGCAATATACAGTTTATCACTTTATTATTTCACAATTGTAACAGACAGTAACTGGAAACCAACACATAAAAGGCTCCCCGGATCTTCTTCTGTTTTCAACAGGCTATGGAAGTAGGTGCTGGGAAGGAGGAGCGTGTTTATTAGGGGCTAATTTGTTTTGTAATGTTTTCAAAATGTTTGTTTATTAAAAAAGACGCCCAGTCCAAACAGATTTAGGACATCTGATCATAAATATTCAGGATGCTATAAAGCATTGATCTTTGGACCTCCGGCCAGGCAGTTTAATGCAGTAAATTAATCTATTATAGATTTATTGCACCATTTAAAATGACACCTCTAAAGTCATTGGCATTTGAGAGAAGCTTTAATGCAAAGCGACTGGTTGTGCATTCAGGCTGTATATTGTGAGTGTTCTTTGGAATTGAACCTACAACCTCACCGTCACCAGCACCACACTCTACCCATTGAGCTACTGTGATTGACCAACCTGGATTTTCATGGCCACCTCTCTGCCGTCTTTCATCCTGGCCAGGTGGACCTGCCCGATGGAAGCAGCAGCAAACGGTCTCTCTTCAAACATCTCCAGTTTGTCCCTCCAGTTGGGGCCCAGGTCATTATTCAGGGCTTTCTGCACAGAGCAAACACACACACACACACATTATCAATGTGTGATAATTATTACACGCAATTATCATCAGAGTGGTGTGAGGTTTGAGTAGATCAGTACCATCATCTGTTTGATTGGCATGAAGTCGGCGCTCTGACGGACACGCTCGAAGATCTTGGCCAGCTGAGGGTTTATGAAAGCATCATCTGAAACCAGAGTAAACAGAAACAGAGCTGAATAAACAGCGTTTCTCTCCTTCAAAATGTCACCGTCAAGATGACCAAGATGACCAGAGCCAAGACTTCAAGGGTTAAAGAATTAGAATTGACTGTGTGTTATGTTGCCAGAGACAAATCTGATGAACTCATGTTCTGAACTGATACTCTTGCTGAAGAACGTGACATGAGCTTCAACAGTTGTACTTCATATCAGTAAACCTACACAACGGTATCTCCTTTCCTCTGTCTGGGTTTATTTTGAGCTGTGCGGATCCGAGCGCTGTGGACATCCCTTACACCTGTCGTACGATCTGCAGCGGACACAATACAGCTGATCTCACGATCAGACTGACCCTGTATCTGCGTCCAGTGTGAAGGAAATCACACACAGAGAACATGATGTCATCTATAAGTTGCATTCTTGGTCGGGGGAGGCGGGGCAGAGCACATATATTTGTTTGCTCTTTCCAGCGCGCGCGAAGGCACGTGAAGTCCATCCTTTGCACTAGTGTTTGTTATTTCTGATACGGGGCAGAACGAGCATTCGAATAACGGCAAATGTCACGGAAGAAGTTGCACAATGTTTGAACTGCTGGACAGTGTATCAGGAGTGAACACAAAAGTGAAGCTGTGACTGGCAAGAGTTATGAGCTGAAAAGTTCTGGAAGTTGCAAGATTTGTCTCTATCAGTATCAGTCATATTTAAACACACCTGTTAAACACTCACTTTTAAATGTTTTTACATTTCATAATAACAATGTTGTCATCCAAACTTTGTCCTTAGTGGTTCAGAAACACATTTAACCTTTAAATTCGTATTTCATTCGTGTCAAGAAAATCAAAGTTCAATCGACTGAGTGCCGTGATACATCAGCAGCTTGTTAAACCAATACCCTCTTTCCTAATGTAAGAGCAGTCACGATTTTCAACGACTCAACACTCTAAGTGCACAAAGTCATGACCTCTCAGTGACCCTGACAGATATCTGAGGAGCTAAAGACTCTGTCAAATCTGGAAGGTTCAGAGCTGAAGAATGTGTTGTCTTACCCTGGATACTCAGCATCTGTCCGAGTTTAAGAGCCGCCCCGCGCACTTTACACAATGTTCTGACGATTCGCTCGGCGTTCGCCTCCGACAGGAAAGGACTGTTGTCCAAAACTGCCTTCTTTTCACCTGGGCGAAATTACAAGTTTGTTTACATTTTTGGGCCTGAAAACAGAATTTAAAGAGTTCAAAAATGAAAGTTCTTCCATCATTTATTCACCCTCATGTCATTCTAAACCTGTATGACATTTATTGCTACTGAGAAACACAATATTTTGAAGTACGATGGTAACCAAACAACAGTGGCACCCACAGGAACATTTCTCAAAATATCTTCTTTTGTGTTTCAGTTACTAAACAAAGAAAATGTGAAAACAACCAGTTTAACAGGGATGTAGCATTCTGCTGATAGCTCTACAGTAACAAAGCTTAGATGGGGAAAATAACCTATTAACCAATAATAGGGCTGTCTGCTTTACATTATCCAATCAAATGCTGACAGACAAATCAAGTCCCGCCCTACATTCCCGCAAAACATTCCGTATCACTCAGAAATGTCACATTATGAAAATAAATTGCATATACAGCTTCATTTTGTTTTTGAATATGCAGAAAAAAGCAGCAGATTACAGGTTTTAAGAATATATTTTAAAGGTATACATGACAATTTAATAAAGTGCTTTAATAAAGTGCATTTTTTTATACTATAACACAGAAATATATAAACATATATTCATATGTTTATATGCTCTGCATTAGAACAGCCTCTCAGCTCTGACTGCTGTCTAATTTAGGAGCACTTTGGACTGGACAGCTCTATAAATGTTTTGGTCTAATTATTCTGCGTGAGCTTCGAGCCAAAGACAGACGCTCTACGGTGGGCAATTTCCACAGTAAAGAACAGCAGCTGTGCTGGATTTATATGTCTGAGTCTCATCAGTGCTGCGTATGATGCACACCGAGCGATGTAGCAGGATAAAAACATCTTACCATTTTTCTCCTCCGGTCTGAGGGTTTTCTTTGCCATTTCTGCCAAAGCGCCGATTCCCAAACCTACAGCGAGACCTGCAAGACAACATTATTATATTACCATCTCAATCTCAAAGCAGCGTTTCTGTAAACCAAACTTTGTGGAAGTCTGTCGTGTTTAATGTTGAAAACAATTCCTACTGCCCCATCTGTAGCCAGATTTAAGAGCTGGTATTTGATTCGTAGATCGATTTCTGAACAACACCCCTAACTACACTCATGTTCAACAATGTGAACCTGCCAGGAGGAAACACCAAAAACAGCACAATCAAAAACACTGTGCTCATCACATTTGGTGTGGCACAGCCGAGAACTGATCAACTTTGAAGAGTTGTGATTATGTAACGTTGTGATTGTGTAACGCTCATGTATGAGGGCTTCAGAAAGACAGCTATAAATCAGATTGTACTGACTGTAAACCTCAGTGTAAACAAATGTTTTGACCTGCTGGTTCTGTCCAGAGGTCTGTACACGCCTTAAGGAAACACGTGTAAGTTTGACGCTGGTTCTTGTTATTAAAAGGTCTGATAAAGCCTGCTGGGGAAGTTCTAGGTCAGTTGTGGTTGATGATTAAACAGGTTCCTGTTTGTGTGTATTTCCTACAGCTGCAGGACAAAACACCAGCGAGTTTATAGACTTTAAAAAGTATAACACTCCTAAATCTTTTAAAAGCTGACATCCAGCCAATGAGCCCCTTTCCCATGTGGTGGTCAAGTTCACTTACAGATCGCCTGATAGCATGACGGACGACACTGACACTCTGGGTCTGAGGCTCATATTACAAACACACAGTGGTGTGCTTCTGAACAAACAAAATTAATGTGCTACCTAAAAGCTGTTGTTAAGGTGCTGATTTAATGTCTGTCTGCAGTCACCAAAATCGTGATAGAGGAACGCAAGCACACATAGCCTGCCAAAATGACAACTATTCCCAGAGGCAATTAATCAAAATCTTTAGCTATCCAGTGAGTGCAGTGGAAGAGGGCCAAGAGAACCAGAGAACCTGGAGTGCAGTATATTCAGACCTGAGGTGAAGGTGAGGACAAAGGTCAGACACAACAAATACTGTGTAAAGCACAACTACGGAGCGACTTATTTTTTTTATTAAGACACAAATTCCTGTCTTCTCATAGCATTTTATGATCATAAAGAGTAAGAACGTAGTCTCATTTATTACCATAAATGTTTTCAATTGATTATGTACAAAACATTTAAATATTTTACAACGGTCTTGTAAACAGGACCAGCATAAAGCTCAAGTTAGACACTGTGGAATTAAAGCTCTATTAAGAAAACCTGACAGCAAATCCCTCACAATCCCATGATGCTTCAGTGAAAGTCAAACCCCAGCACGCTGTCAGGTGTACAGGACACTGCAACCATATATGGAGTTCCAGTAAACACGTGCTCTGACTAAGATGTTTGTTGTATGATGCAGACAGGAGCTTTAATCCAATAACAAACCATCAGACGCTGGCCGACACGCTGCTCGCACACACCAGCAGCTGAGGTTATGAGATATTAGGTGTTTTTGACGTGTCCACTAGTGTGCGTAAGTGTAAAAGTATACAGTGAACTCATGTATCATGCAGAGCTACCGTGACCGACAGCGAGAAATTTTCCAATGTGACAGCACTTTTCCCTCCAAAACCTCCGACACGTCCAGCTCTGACCGCAGTACTCAGAGATAGTCCTTCAAGAAACAACTGATACACAGCCAGTCAGCGAACAAAACAGGGTGGACCCGACTCTCAGGAACGTTTGAGTAAGTTTGAATAATGTTTTTATTACCAAGCAATAACGTTAATACAACATACAAAAAAATGGACATTCCTATAACTTTCGGAATAACATTTTTAAGCAGAATGGGACGCTCTGTCAGGAGAAACAGGTGATGCACATTCCCAAACCAGTTAATCTTTCTCCCATAATCCAAAGCGGAGTCAGTCACAGTCTACATGATTACTGGTTAAAGTGGAGATTAACCCTAAACCCTCAATGTGGCTTTTGTCATGTTGTATGCGGAAACACGCCTCTCAAAATCAAAACTGGAAGGTTCATAAAACTGCCATAATGGTCAGCAACCAAACACTGATCCAAAACAGCTTTCAGACTCACAAAATCACAACATATGTAACGTGACAATGAGTTTTGAGAAAAGTAGATTCGGTACCTCCAAAATTTGCTAGTCTGCCGAGGCGTGTGACAGGAACCTTCCTCTCTCTCGCTCTTTCACTGAGCTACAGCAGGATAGAACAGACACACCATCAGGGGAGTTGCAAACACAAGACAACTTCAAAGAACACTTAAAGAATCATGAAACTCAAACACTTTCGAGAACAGTTTTTAACAATTATTAATCAGAATACTATTGCCTAACAGCACATGGCTATTGAAACAGGAATCCCACTTCCTGTTTTTTAGAAAACACATCAACACAACTTCACTTTCTTTTTTGTGGCCTTTAACAAAGTCAATCTTTGTCCTCAATGTCTAACTTTAGTTTTAACGTTTAGCTTTTACCATCAAGTTACATGATGCATGAAAACTATATCAGCTAGTTACTCATGGGTAATGAGAGATGTGGAAAGGTCTCTGGTACCATTTGTTTATGTGGTTTGGAGAGGTTTCGTTTTGACTCTCTGGCCTTCTCAATGTCCTCAGCCGTGATGCCTCCTACAGACGAGTGATCCTGGTGGTATGACCGCGTTTGACCCGTGAACTGGCTGGTGGGGTCTTTGTAGCCTTCAAACAGTTTGGATATTCCTGGAGTCGTGCTGAATGTTCTTGCTGCACCTGTGCTAGAGTCCCTGAAAACTGAATCACTGTCCAAACCTTCACGTCCTAAACCTTCAAAGTTCTCCTCTGAGGGAGTGACATCATACTTGGAAGCCATGTTTGAACTGAAATCTGAGACAGTCCGCTGGCCACCAGTGAACTCCTGAAATATATTAAAAATTTGCAAAAGTTACAGACTGCAGCTTAAGCGCTCTTCAACAACAAAATTAAACCAGGTGCAGAAACAAATCAGAAACACAGAATGAGGCATTTCTGAAGTCTGATTTGGAAATTTAAAGTGCTCTGAAATGGACGGTCAGTTCCCGAGACTTTGATACAAGAAATATCTTGGCAGCACACGCTGTGCTGTGCTTTGGAAAAGAATACAGTTCAACCCTGCTGATGACCCGGTCTCCAGGTAAATTTCATTGGCACAGTCTGTTTGGTACAGTTATTGTATCTTAGATGTTTGGTTTTAGAGATAAAAGACCCAAGAACAACATCCATCCAACAAGATCGTCAAGGGCGAAGCTGTTGAATTATGCGAAACTGTTAATAACAATTAATAACAATGCTGCAGCACTTTGACATCAGGAGACAAAATCACCTGGATCTTCTGCACGGCCACACTCAGGCCCTGCTGAGCCGTCATCTGCATGCTGTGGCTCGCAGCCTGGACGCCTCCGCTGCACAGAGACCTGGCCTGCGTCTCTATTACGGCCTGGCTCAGCTTGGCTAGACCCCTCACCAGTAACAACATGTCTCCTGCCATGACGGTTCCTCTTCAGACCTTTTAGAGGGAAGGAAGTGACACAATAGCCTCATCCACAACGGTTTCTCACTCATCAATGATGGTGGACATCCATCAGCTGTACACTGATTTAGTTCATGGACAGTTGAAACACACAACCATGATAAAAATTATCACAGTATTTGATGACACTACAATGCTTAAAAAAACCCAAAACAAACAAACACTTTGTTGAACAAACACACAATATTGTTTTGTTAGTGCAGACTGCAGAGAGACCAAAGCTACATGTTTTTGTTTATATGTAAACAGAAAGTTGAAAACTACTTATAGATTAGATATAGATTAGCACTGTTACAGGTTGACACTGTTGATTAACTGTATGTTTACACTGTTGATTAGTAGTAAATCAACACTGTGTCTGAGCTGACCAGCTAGTAACACAATTCTTAAACTGTTTCAAGCCGAGGCATATGTCAAAACCTTTCACCGATGACTAACCAGCGCTTACAGACAAAGATTGTGACAGTCTTTTTCAAAAGATCTGCCAGAACGTTTGGAAGTACTCTAGCATACACACAACCTCTAACAGACGTGGATGAAACGCCAGCAAACTCTTTCCTGGGTAAAAGTTAAATATGTAACGTACAAGTAAAGACCTTGAACTATTTCTTAGGATACAAACACACCTTATCTGTGAACACAGGTCAACATTCAGTGCTGGTCACAGTGTAGTCAGCTCCTTAATTCTGCAACTTGAACATACATTAAAACCCAACAGGAAAATGTGAGTCAGTGAAACAAAAATGACTGTTTTTATTACAAAGACAGTCTGGATCTACTTGGCGCACATGACTTCAGACACGTAGCTCTACTAACACACGAGTAACAAAACGAGACAGCTCAGTCGCTCTATAATGCCAACAGATCTGTCCACCTGCATTCATCTACAGCAGGATTTATAATACGTTTAAAAAATGCTTTTATTTACGTTTCATCATTTTGTGTGTTGTCTGGGAATTATACTCGTGACCTTATGATTGCAAGCAAACACTCCACGAGGATCCCACGACCTGTACAACAATTAACTTCCAGCTGATAAACTACCTCCAGGCGAATGACCTTTGAATTCAATTAGAATTTTACTCTGGGTGTAAATAACTGTGTAATCAAACACGTTAATCAACATTTCATACCCTAATCTAAAACTGACCGGAGCTTTACAATATTTCAGCAAGTGCAGCACGTACTGTTACACCTTAGAAAGAGGACACATGCCTGGACATATCTGCATATTTGCCACTAAAAACTGCGCATGTCAGCTGCCAGCACTTATACATACAATACACGCTCTGTTAATAAACAGAGGAACCAAAACATTGCAAGAACCCAGCTAACAATTTTAGGTCCGCAAAATTGCTATGAAGTAACAAAACATTAAAAATGTTGTTTATGAAACGTTCAAACTGTGCACTTTTTTATGTGACGTTGTATTCACATTATTGCTTGTTCCACTAACGTTACTGCAGGAATGTTTTGAGAGAACGTTTAGAGAACGTTAGCTGTTGTTCTGAGAACGTTCCCTGTTAGCTGGGTATGTATAGTTCGAGATCTGTAATGCTTCAAAACAAAAGGTCTGTGTATATAATAAATAATTTTGTACCGTAAACGACAGAGAATCTCTTTCTATTTAATATCTGTCGACTGTTAACGCCCACTTGTTTCTTTTGCAGGTAAAACAACAGCTACTCCTCAGACAGGACAGGACTCTTAATATATCACATACTGATGCGTTAGACAGATAACCATTAAGATAGCAACAAACGTCAACTATTGCAGAAGACACTCTCCTGTTTCATTGTGCATTGCAGCTGTTATGGTATACAGTGATGACAGACTGTTGCTGAACAGAGACCTCTGGCAGGAAATCAGAGGGCAAAACTTTAAATACAAGGAACATATGATATTTACAGCCAATCAGAGAGTTAGATAAGGGTAACACCCTTTTTTCTGTTTGCATGTGGCCAGGTTGTGATTTACTGATACAAAAACACAGCACGTGGTTCCTCGTTAATAATACTGTGTTTTGATAAGACTGTTGACAACAGCGTGATGAAATGAAAATACAAAATCTCTCATCATTTATACGCATACATATAATACTGCATTAATGCATCAACAATAACAACAGTGTATATGAATTTTTCAAAGTGTCTCCTGAGAGCAAGACTGTCAACTACACCACGCAAAATCTAAATAAACCACATTAAACATAAGTACAATTCAAAAGTGAAGGTTAGGGCTAGAAAAAAATAATTATAAAGATTCGTGCACGTCATATCTGTATTTGAGTATCACCCCTTTTGTTTTGCAAGATTTCTGGCACCTGTAATCCAAGTGCATTCGAGAAGGAAGTCTTGTCTCTTTAAGAAAACGAGGAAATGTTCTGTAGTGTCAACAAGCCTCTTGTTTTGAAGACAATGGGATCGGCAAAGAGAAGTAAAGGCATATAGATTATAGCTATAGTTATCTGCTTAGAGAAATACTAAAATTGTACAATACGACCCAACTACAGCCACGTGGACAGATGGACAGATGCACATGCACACATGCACCGTAACCACAGAGACAAACTCACCCATGTAAATACACAGAAATATTCACAATGCATTTAAATGCTATTCGACTACAGATCAAAGCACGCGAGACATGCGTGTTAGCCAGCCAGATGAGGAACACACTGCTTTACAGATACCCGCTGCTTTTCAATTACCAGATGATGAATTATCCACTCCCTTGAATTATTTTGTGTTATTTTGTTTAAGAAACACGTTTGTTACCTGCAGCACGATCAGAGATGTGTCTGCTCCTCGCTCCGTCCCGCTCACTGTACGCGCTGGACACGCGCCCATGAGGCATGAGCTGTTTACCATCTGAAGCGTGCGTGTCACAGCTCTCTGGCCCCTCCCTCAGAGCGCTGCTATTGGCCACGCCATAGACGCGCCGCTACAAAGAGGCGGGGCTATGAAACTTTATACGCCGTTTATTGGTTCTTTTCTTTGTCAATCACGAACTCATACAACCAAAGTTAAGCATAAATATAACGACAAGGACAAATATTTATCAAACATTCGTTACTTTTGACATTTTGATCGTAATATTATGCGATAAAAATTACTTTGTGAAGTAATTTAAAATTCCATTTAAAATTAATATATGTTTATTGTCTCTCTTGTCTTTTATCTCTTAATACTACTACAACGATGCTGACTACAGTTTTGAGAAATAATAATAAAATGACGGGTTTTATAATAAAATAATAAAGTTTAAAACAACTCATGGGCATACATTTCTGCCATCTGGTGGTTCAAATTGCTCAGCTTGAGGACGCGTATGTTGCCAATAACCAACAACTTGAGGGAGCAGCCAACAGAAGACACATAACTGCAGCACAGGTCTGTCCATTTCATATTTGTTTTAACCCAAGAATATTTAAATACCCCCCAAAGAATGAAAAACGTACACAAACTGCAAGATTTGGGCATTTTCTATCCACGCACCAACCGTGTGTTTGTCTGAATCAACAGTGCTGTTATTCAGAGTGTCAAACTTTTACTTGTTGTAAAAGATTTTTATGCACATGAATATACAACTGAACATTAAGCTACTGTTTTAAGCATTGGTTATTGTTTGTGTTTATAGATTTATGTTTGGATATTTATAATTCACTACCAGTCAATGGCCAAGGAAGAACGCCATGGGTGTGACGTAACGCGTACAAAAGTGTACGTTTCGCCGGTTGTACCACTAGATGGCACGATAACTATGTGGGATTTTGTCACATCTAACATTTAGCTATTATTAGTGTGAGATACAGTCATCATTGATTTATCGTAACTCGGGCTGCAGTTTCATGTTGCTTACATTGTGCCTGATCTGCTAGTTAAAGAAGCCACCCAGTTAACAGGGAACGTTCTCAGAACGTTGGCTAACCTTCTCCAAAAGTGCTCTCAACGTTATCAAAAGTTTTTATCAAGAGTTCAGTAAAGTTAGTTGAACGTTTTATTAACGTTATGCGTCATATATCATAAACATTGATCTTAGATGGTTAATGGCGCGTTTTAAAAACGTACAGAATTAAACAATGTTTGAATAACATTCTTTTAACCAAGCAATAATTTTATTTTCATTAAAACAATGTTAAAACAACGTCTAAAGAACTGGACGTTCCTAGAACATTCAACATAACATTTTTAAGGCTTTTGTTACTTAATGGAAATGTTAGGGAAACATTCCTACAACCGAAATTGTTAGCTGGGCCGTGCCTGGAGCTGTAGTATTACACTATAATAATACATAGACATTTTAATGCCAGACTGTTTCGTTAAACTCATCTCCTCAGTCTTATTGCTTGATGTTTATGCGAGTAGCTGATTTCTTTGTAACTCATTTGAAATTCATATGTGTGCGTTCTAAGATGACACACTTTTGATGTAGCCGTTGCAGTTGATAGGGAAATGAATATAGGTTTACTGGAGGCCTTTACACATGAAACCTACAGTATATTCTGAAAGTAGCCCAGATCTTAAAGTCAGCTCCATACTTTGAAGAACATAATCTTATATTGCTGAACTCGTTCATGCACTCGGTCATAATCATAGAGAACGGAAAATTAATTTTCATACCACCCATCTGGCAGCCCGTCTCATTCAAATCAGACTGGCCACTCCAGCATTATATTTTCCATCCTCTTGACTTATGTTTATGACATACTGCCCCTGTGCTCTGTGGAGCCGGTTAAGTAGCTGAAAGAGAACGACGATAATCAGATTGATGTTATCAGTTTAACGCCGCGGAGAGTTTAAGACGTGGCAGGTGGCTTTCTCCTCCATTCTGACCTTTGACATCTAGGCCTGTTTCTGTGGTTTTATTATTGTACACCAGAGAACAACATTCCTAAACATCTACCCAGACTTTTCATCTAACTAAAGCGAGGTGAGTCATTTTAAATACACATGATGATTGTG
>JAZGTJ010015392.1:0-13411 GCA_036877575.1 Botia almorhae | reverse complement strand
AGATGAAGATGAGGAAAGTGAGGAATGAGGAAAGGAGAGAAAAATGAGGCATAGTGAGACTGAATGAGATCTTACCGTCAGTGGAGCAGCCTGTGGAGCCATCGCTGGAGCAGTACCGCATCTCAATACGCTGCCTGCCCACCTCCAGCAGGCTGGGCTCGGGTACACGCGCCTTACAGGTGTACCTGAACCTCTGCTCATAGTGACCGCCGTTGTCCGAGATGTTCACAGGTGTCCATGGTGTCCAGGGAGTGGTCTTCTTTAGATCCGGGCAAGGGAGGGTGTTACAGGACTGGAATTCCTATAATTCAAACACTGTTTCAGTAACTAAATTAGACCTTAGTGAACCATAGCAACAGTGGGCCACTTCAATGCCTAAATGTTGTCATTATTTAACAATCATTGTTACATATCACAATTGGCCTACATCACAAAAATATATTTATTTATTTATAGTCAATAAAACTGAATAAGTTGACATGTGACCCACTGTCATAGGAGGCAGAAAAAGAGTTTAAATTGCACAATGAAAAAGGAAAAAAAACAATAGAACGTCTTTTAAAAATAAACAGCTTTTAAAATGTAGTGTATGATTCGTACTCTCTTAATGCAAGACCCTCACTCAATATTTTTTATTTTTAGATTTGACAGCATGCTGGAATGCCCTATTGGTGTCTCGTTGCCATTTTGCAGGCACCTGTGAAATATTTCCATTGCTGAACGTGGCAAGCAGCAAACAAGTCAGGCAGAAAAGGTCATTGATCAAGTTTAATTTACTGCCTGTGAGGAGAAAAAGGCTGTGAAATACGAGGAAATAAATAAAGACAAAAATATGGCCGTCCTACGCGAGATAAAATGACATTTGGACTTGACTGCAAGCTTGAAGCGCTGACAAAAGACCAAAATTCACTGGCGTGAAAGTTTAAATGAAAAAGTGCTTTGAGAGAATCTGGAGTGTGTTTCAACAGCGCTGTCTGCACAGCCACCGTTCAAATCGTGTTTGTTTTATATCATTTCTAGAACTGATATGACATCCACACAGTCTGTATCCTTGATATGACTAGCAGTTAAGAGCTTTCAGTCCTTCGATTTATGATAATGTGGTGCCTTTTCTAATTCCAATGACTAGAAGCATTCAAGTTCATATCCTGACATAAATCGAAGAGCTATGTATTTCCTGTAAATCACATGTTCGTATGGTGGAGTGGAAAGCTGTGTTCAGTCTCGCTGTTTTTTTAGGCTTAATAAACCCTGAATGGCTGCCAGACCTTATAAAAATAAAAGTCTTTTTGTTCATCTGTCAATATGTCAGATGGAGAGTGTTGATGTAAAGCGCTCAGGCGGCAGTCTTCCTCATCCCCTTCTTTCTTTTCACCCACTTTTGTATGGATGTGGAGCGGAAATCTAAAGTTAAATGCATGAAAAAGTTGAGCCATTGCTTAGCGGCTCTTTAGTTTCGTTAATATTAATGATGGTAAATATCGAGGCACTATGATGAAATCAAACTAGTTTTCTCCTCTATTGAACATCAACACATCTGCCAGAAAAGATGTACCGCACAGAAAGGTGTTAGGAATTAATGTTGTGTCTGTGTGAATGTGGGTGTTCATAGTAGTTCATTCTCAGAGGATGAAAGGAAAAAGTGTTAATTTAATAATTATAAGGTCCCACTAACCACTGAACTATGAGAAGCTTCCACAAATGAACACATTTCAACTACAAGCCGTCACTTCTTCCTGGTCTAAGTCAAAACAACACAGTCTTGCCAACTAACAATTTTAGGTTCTAAAAATGCTTCTGTAAACTTTCCCATTAAGTAACGAAAACTTAAAAATTTTTATTTTGAAAGTTATAGGAATGTTCAAAAAGTCCAATTTCAATGTTATTCAAACTTTTTTTAATTTTGTAATGTTTTTAAAATGTTCCACAAATAACTTTTGAATAATGAATAATAAGACTAATGTTTTCCATATAATACATAATATTAAAAAAGTTCTACTAGCGTTACTGCAAGGACGCTGGTAAAACTGCTTAAAATTTTGAAAACTGTATATTATTTTTGTTCCACTTCACAATTATGTGCTACTTTGTGTTGGTCTATCACATAAAATCTCAATAAAAAACATTTAAGTTTGTGGTTGTACGGTGACATAATGTGAAAAAGTTCAAGGGGTATGAATACTTTTGCAAGGCACTGTATCGTTCATTTCTGTGGCACAAGCAGTACGAGTTTATTCTATCACTAACCTTGAGCTTCAGCAATAGTTACTGTATTGTGCTAATCAGACACACTGTCATTTCTTGTAAAGATAGCAAATACTCTAAATGTCTTTCTATGGTTTCCAATAAAACATCTTATAAGCAAACTGTCAGAAAACATAAATTTTCAATCGCTACAAAGCACCACTGTGAAATCTCTTTTCAAGGGTATTAACTAAAAGTGATAATGCAGCAGAACGCACTCAGACACATCGGGTGGGATGGTGACGCTACATTGGATTCAATAAGGCAGTTGTTTTCCAAAATACTCACCAGCTGGAGAACTGCCTGAATATGGGCAGCAAACATAATGGTGATTTAATGCCTATCGACGTCTCCGTACACTCAGAAACATTGGCACCGGGCCTGTCTAAAATTTCTCTGTGTCCACAGAAATTTGACATGACCTAAACCGAGCACATCAATCATATTTTCCGGCAGATAATGATGTTATGTGTGGATAATACAGACTGCCGTACTGTTTGTTTTCTTTCCGACGACTTCCGTCATCTCCATCATTACTCATCTCCCACACATTTTTCATTTCTATAATTCTCCATCAATCTCACTTTGTCCCACCCTTACTTTCTCTAATTCTCCATTGTTCTATTAGTGTTTCTCTCCTCGACTATCTATTCGTTATCTCACTATCTCTACACCATTTTCCGACCTCTTTGCCACTTGCCAGCCCTGAGTGTATTTTCTTCCTCTGTTGTACAGTATTACCTAAACTTTCTGCCCACCACTAATGCATTATGGGTAGTGGAAGCAGGGATTTGGGGATGCCCTGTACTGAGCATTGCTGGTCTCTACTCGGTCTCCAGACATCTGCTGACTAATGAGCAATCCTACCTTCGCTCTCTGAGGCTTTTTAACATCATTACATCTGCTACACCGTTTATATCACCTGGACCTATGGGGCTGAGCTCTTCCTGCAACTCTCTTTGATACACACAAGCACGTTCTAACAAACAAACCCTCAATCCGTTGTGTCCACACACAAAAGTCAGTGGATCAGCAAGTATGTGTGTGTCTGTCTGTAATTGCCGCTCCGAACCTCACACGGAAAATCTTTTGACACTAGACGCTCCCAAACTCCTCCGAGCTCTCAGCTCCCGGAATGTTTTACCGAAAACAACAAACTTCAATCTATTACACAGGTGCTACTGATTGCATTCATTACTAGTGGCTCACCTGAGACGCCGGCTGGCCGTTCCACAATGGCCACCAAGACAAATAGACTCAATTATTAGTACAGCAAACTACACAATCGGTCAGACAGCAGCACAGAGCACAGCGCACTCAATCCAGACGGTGATGAAAAACACTGTCATCTGGGAACGTTCAAATTCCCCAGAGAAAACGCATGTGACCTCAGAGTCAGTTAAATTAATACCCGCACTGTGCAGCCACTGTGGAAAGATTAGATGCAGCGTTTTTATGGTGCATGTTAATCTGTGGATAGTTTTATGTTCGAAATCAATTTTGAAGAAATTAAGGTATTACAGAACTCTTAGAAGATTGTCAAAATGTTGTCATGAAAAATAAAATTCAGAAGTCTGCAATTTAAAACTTGTGCGACTCAAATAGTGGACACTATAGAGGGCGCTACAGTAGACATCAATGGAAACTCTTCTAGGTTATCTTCCATTTCAGTTTTTTTCTCAGGTCAAAAAGAATGAATGACCAGAATCATAAGAAATTTACAATTAAATTTACTTTAAAGAAAAAATGTTCACCTTTGTAAACTTTCAGCAAAATGTAATCATTTTCTTGTTGCTTCGATTTTGTTTCACTGTTCAATCCAATACCGATCAATATAATCAAGTCCTGCTCTACGTTGTTTTAATCATCATTATTGCATCAAACTAAAGAGACACCATATTGCATTTCAAAGATAAGTTTTTCATAAAATCATGACAGCTGTGTTGAACCATACCAACGTCTGGCAAGCATCAGTAACAGAAAATAATAAATAATATAAAGCTTGCACAATAAACCACTCTGAGCTCACCAGATATTTACAGTAAATTCTAAAGAAGCTTAGAAAGGGATAAAAACAGCACAAAAAGGCCAAGAGACATACCACCCTGTTGCCCACACACACAATCATATATAAATATAGTTACACCCATGAAAATGACGGTGCTGCCCTCATAGCTTCTGTGGCATTCCTGCACGCTTTGTGTATTGGTGTCGTCAGCATGGCGACGGTTCTAAGTGGGAGTTTACCCACAAGGCATGTGGCCTTGTGGGTAAACTCACACATGCACACACATCACACATGCGTACACACATACATGTTTACTAGCTATCTAAATAGGGCATTCCATACACTTCTATTGTTTTTAGACACAGCCAGACAAGTAGCCAGACAAGATGACAGAACCTCACCATTAGAACTCAGAAACTCTAGTCTGCACTTTCTCTTGAGCCATTGTGTCTCGCAAGTCTGGTCAAATCGATCGAACGGGAAAGATCAAAGTCCTTGACAGCCTTGTATTCTAAATTGAACAGTTCTAATTCTTGCTTGTAACAATTAAATGCCAAATGAACTATTCGGGGCTGCGTCACATTCTGTTAACCACCTGAACCACTTCCACACATGGCATGAAAAATGTACTGTGGTCATGCGAGCTGGACTTATTCTGAACTGGCACTGGGTGACTGGTTTTAAACCTAGAGTAAGAATATCACAGCTTGCTTATGCTAGGAAAATTCAAGCATACTAGCAAGCCTAGCATTGCTATCTGAGCCCCGCCATCTTTTCAGAGAGGGATTTGTTTCAGTATTGTGGGTGCCCGTGACATAGCTAAAAATGGTGATGATCGAGTCTGCGAAAATAGACTTCTTATTCAAAAGTATTTCTTAGAATAACTTCAAGCATGGATTGCATCAGGTAGGCGCAACACACCCCTCCGAAATATACTGTACAGTCCATTTCTGCACATTCAAGCAAAAAGCTCTTTTAAACAGGTCGCTAAATGAATTTAGCTTTCCGTGTTTGGAATCTTAGTGCGCGAGTAGAGACGTACCACACTGCATCCAGGACATTCGTTTCCGTTCTCACACGTTCTGCGTCGAGACTGGATCCCACCACCGCACGGAACCGTGCAGCGTTCCCAGGAAGACCACGCTGACCAATAAACATGTGGGGGGCAGGGCAGGTGCTCGTTGCAGTATCTGAGAAAGATTCAAACAAACATCTCTTAGCAAATTACAATTTATTTAATAAGTAAATGAAATCATTTTATTTTCAAATAAATTTCATAAAATTATGGTTTTTGTAACATTCCTATTCTGAATAAACAAATGAGTTTATTTCTAGCAAACAGAAACTTTATTTAATTTAACAGGTAAAACGTGTGTGGATAACGTGTTAATGATGGTCGGCAGTTGAGAGTGTCCCCATGGACAGGAAATACCCAAGCTAACCTCAGTGTAATGAGCCCTGATTGAACAGTGTCTTATCTAAATGAGGTCTGCAGGCCGAGTGAGAGGCGACTTTCTGGGCCTGTCTGTCCACTTGTAAAGCCAGACATGTGGGCTGTAGAAGAAGTGGTAATTGAAAGATAGTTTTAATTGGTATAAAGCATGATTGGAGACATTCTGGTTTCACTGTAATTAGTGTTCTTCAAAAGAAAGCGAATCATGAATGACGTTAGATTCTTTTTAAAGACATTCTCATATTCCAAACAAAGGCTCTTAAATGAATCAAAAATTTACCTCAGTCATCCCGAGCCTTTGATAACCCTTATTTAAAGACATTCCGAAAAGCCATTGTGAAATATAATTTTTTAAAAATTGAATCAGTAAGCTTGTGATCTCATATAATGCAAGATGTCCTTGTACAGTTGTATTATATAAAGCATGTTTATAGGGTACACTTGCTGAAAAGACCAGGTTACCATAAATCCCTATATTGGTTTAGTTAGCAATGAATCGTGCCATTTTAGCTGGTAAACCAGCACAGTGAAATGCTTTCTAAAGGTTAATTTATAAGTAGAAAGTTTTAAAAACTTATTTTTTTATTATAAGAATTTATCAAACAATAAACATAACAAAACATCTAAAAAACTTCACTTGAACATTCCTAGTACTTTCAAAATAACATTTTTGTTGGATGTTTTTGGTTCAAAAACATTCATGTTTTTGTTACTTAATGGAAATTTTAGGGAAACATTCTTACAACCTAAAATAGTTAGCTAGGGACAGACTAACAGCATGGTCTTTCTGATGATGTCTAACTGTTTATGCTGGTGGACACCAGCATACAAAAATCCTAAACTGGGGACCAACATCCAAAAGGCAATGCTGGTCTTTGCAGCAGGGACATTAGTCAGATCTTTAAACTGAAAGCTGTAAATGATGTATTGATGAGGAAGGACGCCTTTAGACGTCTTTTAGAAATTTTAGACGTCTTTAGAAATACACAAAAGGGATTATTCATTCCCTGTGTCTGCAACCACTCATAATCTATGGCAAAAAAATCCATAGATGTCCAATGAACCATGTGCGAATTACAGACCAGAGAAAGTCAGATTCAAATCAGATATGAATCAAATCAGATTCATACGAGAAAAACAGTTTTTCTAAAAAAATAAAAAAAGGAAGTAGTTCACATTTCTATCAGGGAGTTAATGATTACAGCAACTTGTTGTGATATAGCATGTGATAAAAAAGTCGAGAGATTCATATAGGGAAGATTTATAGCCAAGGGAAACACATTGTCAATTTGCATATGCAAATAGTGTTCATTC
The DNA here is from genome assembly GCA_036877575.1 of Botia almorhae. Classification (NCBI taxonomy): domain Eukaryota; kingdom Metazoa; phylum Chordata; class Actinopteri; order Cypriniformes; family Botiidae; genus Botia; species Botia almorhae. The sequence continues at coordinate 6,392 of JAZGTJ010015392.1, read as the reverse complement.
AAAACAGATTTGCCAAGTTTAACAAGTTTGCCCTGCTCTGATGAAGAGAAGGAAAGAAACAATGCAAAGAAAAAGTGGTAATTAATAGCACACACGCATTTGAGTAAAAAAACACATTCATTTGTCAAGTGTCAAGCAGAACAATGTAACGGAGTGTTGCAACAACAGTTATTTTGCCCCCAGGCTTTTTGTGTTATTTTAAATGTTACTTTTTGAGTTTTCTGAGCACAAATGGACGGGCGTTTACACAGGGCTAGATATATGGCTCTGGACCTTGCAGCACCCCTTACAATTAGGCACACGCACATTTAGAAATGTTGGCGTGAAGGACAGACTCAATCACACACAGCAAAGGTGAAATGAGATTCATCTTGTGCTGTGGACGTTGGAAGGCTTTAACCGTCGATCTATCTTTCTTTATTTCTATCTCTCTTTATTTCTGCAAACACGGAGGACATCTCGCCACAGCTGACCCACAGCGGAGCTGCGTGCTGAGGACTTTGCCATCTGGCAGCAGTACATCCAACAGGGAATAAAGTGTGACTGCACATATGAGCCGAATACCTTTGAACAGATGCCCAATGGCTAAGTTGGAGACTTAGTTGGAGAAAAAGTTTCCCGTAGCATTACCAAGTGAATCCAAACTTCTTTTTTAGCGCAGACAAAAGGCCGAGAAGTAGAGAAAAAGTATTCTAACTCAAACAAAAACAGGAATGCCGCTTTCTTTTTTGGTTCTAACCGGCGTCCTACTAAAGGAACTGACACAGCATGTTGGGGACATTAGCACAGGTCTCGTTCACATTAAATGCAACCGTCGCGCAGTCCAGATATGTTTTCACAGGCATTATGCACCGCTGGGTCGGTGGAAGTGTTACATTATAGCGGACGAGTGGTGTGAAAATTTCGCAAGGGCTTCTAGATTAGCAAACTCTTTTTTGCTGATTATTCACAGTCTTTATGCTCAGACACCGCAGGGCATCGAATGCCCCGACATCTTGGATAAAGAGAGTAAGCCGGGGACAGGAGATGGAAAATGCAGGAGGCGGCAGAAATCCTCTGTTTCAAAGGCACCTGCAAAAAAACGATCAATCCGCAGCCCTCGTCATGCCTTAATCCCAGAGCGTGCGTTTCTATGGCGACCCAAAAAGACAGCGGAATGCTCTTTCTGTGAAATCCCAAAGGAAAATTTTATTGCTCAATGGTTGCTCTTTCATAGCTCAGGGGATTTGTTGTGTTACTTAAGTGGCTGTTTCTTCCTGAAATTTTTACCAAAATAAAACAGAAATTAGATAGTTTTGACAAACATATTAAGATGTAAACTTAAAGTGGATTTTGGAAGAATTTGCTGATTTTTTTCTTTTCTAAGTAAAAATAGGTGAATGTCACTGAAATCTTTGCTTTTTGAAATTTTATTGCTGCCTTGAATTCTTGCACAAAATTAAAGCTGAAAACTCTCTCTGCATGTTCCCTGCAATTTTTTAACCATTTTGAATTTGGTTACTGATGAAGAAAACATGTTAAATCTCATAAAACAGAGTAGAACTTACAAAAATCATAATGCAAAATGGATAGAAACATCATACAGTGGCAAATCCAAGTACAGTTTGTCACATTATTGTTCAATTCCCTTCTAATATCCAGGACATGCGAGATTACTGCTAAAAGTCTAAGACCCCTATTAGTGATGATTTTTTATAGAATAAACACAGTGGTGTAATGAATTATTAACTCTCCCTAAAGGTGAAAATATGAAACAATGTGCAACAAAAGTCAAGTGTGTGTATATTCTGTAAACTGGTGTTTGGGAGGAAGCTGGCATCTCCAAAGGATTCAAGACTCTGCCCAGGGACCACAACTGTTTCTACAGATGCCTCTCTCTCTCTGCTTCCCCTTTTGTCCCCACTTCAGGTCTAATTTTTCAGCTGCACTACACTGTTGCTTAGAAACCTCACACATTCTCAGAGCAGTGAAGTTTAAACATAATTCTGCCATGATTAGGTGCCACAGCACCATACCCACAATGCCTGCTTATGTGTGTGTGTTGAGTCTGTGGGTGCAAACTCTGTAATTATGAGGCCTTAGTATGTTTATTTTTAATTGGATGTCAGTCACACAAATTATGGGCCAGAAAAAGAAGAACCTCTCTTATTTGCACCTTCAGGCATTCTGGAGATATTCCAAGAAAGGACAAGTAATAAAAAGGCAATAAAATAAGCTGCATATATGTTGCAAGTAATACAATCACAGCAATAACAAGCGTGACAGGTGAAAATGAAAGGAATAAAAGCAAGACATTGCTTTTTGGTCTGTATGTAATGAGATGTCTGGTTTTCCATACCTCTCCTCACGGTTCTGGCCTACACATACGCGCCCTCCATGTCGGGGGGTGGGGTTGCTGCAGGAGCGCTGTCGAACCTGGAACCCGATTCCACAGCTGGTGCTGCAAGGAGCCCAGGCCGTCCACGGCGTCCAGGCCCCGTTCCTGATGACAGATATATCGCAGTTTTAATCACTAGCCAAACAGTGACACAGCTGGCTGAGTTAATTTAACCTTCAGTCTGTTAGCTGAGGATTTCAGTTAAGACTGTTCTAAGCTTATTTACAATGCTGTGATGAAAAAGGAAACTTGTTTAAAAAAATAACTTGGTCTAAATAAAAATCTCTATATCACAGAAATTAACATCTACATTCACTGCTCAGGGAACTGTGAGTTCTCAGGAATGCTTTTTTAAAGTTTTTTAAAAAAAAGAAAAAACAACACATCTCTCAAATGTTTCTTATACATTCTTATTCGCATATCTTAAAATTTTAGCCTCAGGTAAAAAATACAATTATTGACAGTGTATGGTAAAAGCAGTTATAAAATTAATGCAGAAAGCATTCCAGATAATTTGCTTTTGTACATTTTATGCATTTAGCAGACGTTTTTTATCCTAAGCGATTTACATTGCATTATACATTGGTTCTGAGTATTTGCAACCCCTGGGATCGAACCCATGACCTTGGCGTTGTTAATGCCATGCGCTAACCACTGAGCTACAGGAAAGCTATTGATATCAGACTCTGGTCTTGGCAAATTGTGTGTGGAAAAAAAAGTGGCAAAAAAAAGTGTGTGAGATCATTTCAGAAGAGACGTGAGATTATTAGTCTTTTTTAAAAAGAAAAAAGGACACGAGCAAAAGTCTCTATTTGATTTCTGTTTAATCTCATTGCTGTGCAGAAGAAATACAGAGATATCTCTGATACAGTTACAGATTTTCAGTTTTACAGTTACAGATACAGTTTTCTTACTATTGGGCAAAGTAAACCTGCTAATGTTTGTTTGCAGTCTATGCCATGTGTCTCTTTGTGCAGTAATCTTTGAGTCCATATGTGCACGTTTTGTAGGACATTTTATACCTGGAGCAGTTTGCCACCTCCACGCTAATTCCTTGGCAAGGTTGTCCCCCACACTGAGGGCTTGGACTGTCACATGCTCGGGTTCGACACTGGCACGAACCAATGCTGCCTCCATCGCTATGACTACAGGTTTTCCATCCCGACCAGGCGCCAAAGTGCCCATCTACAGTCACGTTCCTTACCTACACACACACACACACACACACATACACAAAAGACACAGCACTCATGAATAGTGAAGGGGCACAAAAATAAGAAAACTAAATGTGACGGCAAAAAGATGATTACTGTAGATAAGGTCACATTTGCCAGTTATTAGATGGAGCCAAACTAAAACACAGTTTTCAGCATATTACATTTGCGATAGCTGAAAAAAGCGTAGGCTCGTGTTTGGAAAATGAACACACTTTCATACTTTCATTGATGAGAGTGTACAAATGAATAGCTAATGTAATATTGTTATTGCACTCTTGATTATTAACATCTGAGGTATCAGATACAGGACGTCGTATATTGTGAACAAAAGGAGATGGTAAGGTCGTCTAGTGAATACAACACATTGGCTTCTGTTGAAAAGATTGCAGATGCATTATGAATAGCGCTGAATAAATGACTGTCCGTGTGGACAGAAATTATTTGTGCTTTTTGTATACACCAAACACAAGTCCATTTTGTATTCTTACTTTTTACCTGGTTACAAGTGATGTAACCAGGTAAAAAGCAATAACATACTGTACTTCCTTTACACTTTGAATATATGCGATTATTCCTTTTCATACTGTCGCATAAAAATACTGGAAACTACTACACATCTTTTTTAAGATATGTAAAAATCTCTTTCATTTTAAAACAGAGATTTCATTATGATCTCAGGGTGGTGACATCACCTTGACATTTTTTCACATTAAGATAAAAACATGAATTTTAATTCGGAAAACGCTTTTATCACAGAAGCAGATGTGGATTCAAGTCATTGTATGTATAAAGTGCCTTGTTAACAAAAAGGTTTAAAGGCAAAGCATTTAAGAAATCAATGTTAGGTTTCGAAGAGAAGCAAGATTTGAAATGCACCTCCCATATGAGAACCAAGGCTCAATATGTCTGGGCACATGTTTATGGAGCGTGAGTGTTGTTGCAAGCTACAATCAAACACCTCAATGCCGTCAAAGAAGATCCAAACATATGTCAGCAGTATGTGTTAAAAACCGTGTGAATTATAGTTGGACATCAATACAAAAACATGCATTCTAGTGACACTGATATCTAAGCCTCCCACACTTTAACACATCCCTCTGTGTGTTTTACAGTCTCATGCTGCTTTTTTCCAATGTTATTCAGGAAGTGTGGGAGGCGACTTGTTATTACACAAAATGTCATTTCTCAGCTACAGCTACAAGCTGCAAGGCCCTTTACCTAAAGACCTTGTGTGTCTGTCACATTGCCAGGAACAAACAATTCATATAAGTGTCTATACGTGTGTCTGTGTATGTGTGTATGTGTGTTTGTGTGTACATAAGAATGAGCATTTCTCTGTATATAATCCCACGTGTAACCTATTAAAAGTAAAACCCCATGAAAAGTCAAGCTGTCAATATTCAAAAATGTATGTGCATGAGACAATTAGTGTTTATTTGGCATTACAAAAGTGTAATCGATACCAGCGCCACCCAAGATTTGAGAAAGGTCAGAAGACTGTGTGTGCGATGCTAATGATATAAATAAGAGAGAGAAAGAGAGGTGATGGATTGGACACAGGAGTCTGGTGTTGATCTACAGGCTGGTTGGCCTTAGGCCGAGACACACGTCAGAACAAGAGTGTGTAGGAATATAAACCCATGTCACTAATGCTTCTCAATAGAATACTGGCTGATGGCAAATGCTTTGCTTTGTTTCCTTACATGCTGTGTCTCTATTTTCTGCCCAGCTGGATATACAGTATATATTATCTGCAGAGATTGTGTTTATTAGTAGCCTTTATCAGAGGCATCATGCCCAGTCAAACCAATGGTAAATTGCCCTCCCATAAACTTGACTTGAATTGCATTTTGAACCTAAGAGCATATGTTAATCTTTGATAACAATTAATGCTTGTAGGTTTAAAAAAAGGGTTTAAAAAGCAGCGTAAGAAATGTTCTGCTCCATAGCTGTGGAGTCTAAATGTGGTCGACCAATCACATCACACCTTTTGCGGATCATTTCTTGCAAGCCAAAAAATACTGTCATCACTCACCCGTGACTTTTTCCCCATGGAACACAAAAGGAGGTATTATCAAAATGTCAAAGTTATTCTTTTCAATGCAACTGAAATACACTGTAATATGCTGTAAATCTTACTGGGAAGTTAAAAAAATTCTTATGTCTTATGTAAAAAAAAAGGTTTTATCTCACCAAGGACATTAAGTGGAGTGCCATTGGAGTGTTTGAGGGGGGCTAGTTATTGGAGCCCCCAGGAGGCGTGTGACGCTCCTGGATTTAACATTGTCTTTTCATGTACAAAAGGAAGAAGGTTTTTTTAAATACTGTCAAATAAGCAGCATATTAGATCTGCGTTGTCATTTGTCATCTGTCAGAATTGTCCTTACATCACCTGTAACGTGTCCTCAGCATCTCCACACTGTTATAAAACACTAAGAGAGGCTGTTGTTATGGGACAGAACTTGATCCTGCAGGACTGATGTTACAGTAGCAACAGACACATTTGTCATTGCAGACTGAATGGAGTCTTGGTAGGAAAAAATGCACTTGGCTCACAAGGCTGAGCTACGGTGTGAATGATTGTGGCGCATTCTGAAAACTCACAGGACACTTTGTGATGCTCTGCTCCCATTGGCTCATGCTGATGCTCTCTTCCAGGGCGGTGCATCTTTTAAGCATCAGATCCCAGCCGCAGTACGGATCTCTGGCCCCCACACAGGCACTGAGAGAGAGAACAGATGCTCACGGAGATACCAAATTGTATGACAAAATTAATGACAGATGGGGAAGAGAAGAGA
>JAZGTJ010015391.1:0-13414 GCA_036877575.1 Botia almorhae | reverse complement strand
AATTCTTGTCCCTACTGTACATTTATTTGTTGTTTTCGATCTTACGCCTGCAGAAGCCACAGCCCGTATGCAACATTAATGTAGACTAGAATAGGAATTTACCCTGAATCTGAGCTTTGGCCTGGCATAAAGCACCCAGTCAACCTTGGATGTGGTCATAGAAAAGGCAGTCTTTACAGATAACAAAGGATAAACTGCACCATCCTCTGTTGGGAAAAATGAACTTGTGCTCTGGTAAGATGTTATGTATTAGTCCATGGCATTAGATTTTCACAATATCCCTTAGCAGACTAGAGGAGAGATATTTAAGAAAAAGAAAAAAATTAAGAGATAAGCAAAGGACCGAAAGTGCAGTGTCTGTGGGACATTGAGAAAAATGAGACTAAATACATGTAGGGCAGCCACTGGTTCAGAGTTTTAAAACTCTGTGTATCTCCTTGAGAAGTTAACTAACATCTTTGACCTTAATTCTCAGAGCTCTCAATCACCTTTATATCAACCTGACACTGAAACAATTAGAGAGATCAAGATGAAAATGACCAATTCATTTCATTATGAAAATGACCAATGATGAATGAAAGAAAAATGTAAATGCATCCTAAAATGGAAAAAATAGGGAATATAAATAAAAGGTAATATTAATGAAACCTTAAAGCACCCTGCCCATGGCTTGCATGTGGGAGGTTGAGTATTTGCATATCCCTGAAACCACATTTGAATGGTTGTTGATTCACAGTGATAAAGAACATAACCACCCATGTTCAGTCAGATGTAGAGTTCAAAGGAACTACTTGTGGCAGGTTGTGCCAACAGAGCGTATTGATGAAGAGTGATGCTATTTATCCTCACGCTGTGAGGGATCACTTATCAGATCTTTATTAATAGTCTTTGAGAATATTATTGACTAGCATAGATTTTATGTCTAGTGATTTGACTAGGCCAATTCAAGGCCTAGTGATTTAGTTAGTTATTTTTAACTAGCAGAAATTAGAAATTTTTATCTTTGTTTTTGAATCTTTTTCCCAGAGATATTTGGTCTTTAATAGTAAAAAAGAATTTGTTATTGGTAAACAATGAGAACATTCATCATGTCATTGTAGGTAAATATGGTTGATTAGGCAGACATCCAGGTTGTACCAGTCCTTGCCTGCTAGATGATCCTCTGTTTATTTTGGAGTTTGGCACCTTGAACACCACTGGGTGCTAGTATTTGACCTTTGAACTTTCAGAATATTGTGTGTATTTAATAATTGATGTGTTGCAACATTCTGCCTTGGGAGTTGGGCCACACCCCTGTAGGCCTGGTTTCACACACACTAGTATTGATTTTGTTAACTGAGACAATTTGGGCAAAGTGAGGGGCATGAACACAGAGCCTGGCTCGACATCTGTATGGTTTCCTCAACATGTACTTTGTGTGAAGGTTTTTATTAATCCGTTTCTCTATTTGAGCGTCATATTGGCTTATTGTTTTGTTGTGAGGTTTTGGCACCTTTAACAGAGAAAAAGGAAAAGGAAATGAAGTAGGGTGGGTAGTATCGGCTCATGTTGCTGGCCTGACTTGAACCTGAGCCAACCTGATCCTACATGGTACCAGTATATAGATTAAAGGAACGCTCTGTTTTCACAAAATTTTAAACTGTATCAACAGCATCTGCATTGTGGGTTACCACGGAACATAATTTTCATTTACCACAAAATTTGTATAAACACACACATTGTGCGGGCAGTAAACACAAGGGCAAGACTTTCCAGAATGTGCAAAAGAAGAACTGAAATTTTTCTGGGTGCTGTTTTTTTTGGAGGTTTGGGTTTAGTGTTCCAGGCTGATGAATTTAAATGATCAACATAATCCTATGGATGAAATTTGCTCCATGTAAACATTGCTTTACTAATAGTTCCTTTTTGGCTTCCTTGTGCATATCTCAGTTACTGGGGTAACCGACAAGTGAGGGACGAGTCTAATTAATTTTTCTGCAGTGATCAACAACATGTCACAGATGCTGTCAGTGGTGCTTAACTTAAATGAACCCAGAACATATTTTTGACTTCTATTACGGAGCATTTTTACATAAGGTATGTAAAAATGGTGGCAGCCATATTTCAAACGCTGTCTTTCTTCACCAGTGTTTCACAAATAGTTTACCTAAGGATATTATTGAAATGTTGATTATTTTACTAAAAGAGTCACTTAGCTCAACTTTAGTAACAGTAAATGCATTTATATGTTTTTCATTTTTCCAGATAGTATGTTAGCCTGTCAGGACAGATTTTGGTTTGTACATTTTGGATTTAGCTGTCTACATAACACAACAAGCTAGGTTCTGATGTTTTTCTGGGTCAGTTCTGGTCCCATCAGTGAGACCGACCTCCCTCGTTTCTCCATGAGATCTCCCTGTCCACCCCAGGTGCCCCTGGCATGGTCTTTACTCTGTTTTGTCCGTTAAGTACAACTTCAAATATTGATGAGTGTGTGTGTAGGTCAGGAGGTGGTGCATGCATGGAGTTACTGTTGACCAGTGAGGTCTAACCACCCCCAAGAAACTGCTCGTCTACTGTACAAGTAAGTGTTCAGCTTCAGAAACCTCAGAGAACAGTGCAGGCCTCTATAAAACTATGTATTAGGGTTGTTTGAATGGTAACCATGTGATGGACTGATCTAATGTGAGTTGGTTTGTTTAAATGGGAGAGGGATTAAATTCTTGCGGTTTAAAATTTGTGTGTGAAGGCTACTTTGAAACTCATTTATTGTAGCTATGCTAGTAAAGCTACCTTAGGTTAAAAAAACATATTTAGCTTCACCACACTTCCAGCTACTAACAAAAGCACATTAAAGCTACTGAAGGTAATATCTTTTCAAATGTATGATTGTCTATGATGTAATTTATAATTAGGGGCTTTTGAATAAATGAATTTGTAAAACAGTCTTATACTTGAAAAGGTAAATTTACTCATAAATTGGTAAGATAAGCAGAAGAGACAAATTTATACTAAATACTAAGATAAGCTTTAAAATAGGATTAATTGAATCCTTGTTTTAATTTATATTAATCAACGAACCAAGCACCATATACTTTTCTGGGGATTAATTTAAAAAAAAAAAAATTCTGTTTGTAACCTGGTTTATAGGAGTAAATAACTCCTTAAAACTGATTGAAAATATAAATATTAAGCATGTTGTTTTCAGTAACTACATTGTGTATTTTTTTCAGTTTCAAGCACTCAAAACTGTTTATGACAGAAATCAAAATTTACAATTGAACAGTATTTGATTTTGTATTACCATTTTATGTTGGTCCCGCTTTTAAAATCAAGAGGTTTCCTTAAAGAACGAAACAGATAAAGGTCAGTTTCTGTCACTAAAACTGAAGGGAGCAGTTACTGTTTTTAAGTGTTATGCCAGAGGTTAACACCTTTCACACAGTTACAGCAGAACTTTATTGACTCTTTTTCTGCTCTGAACCCAGTGTGGTTAAAGTGAGAAGTTGTGGGGGAGAAAACACCACTTATACCTTATCTGATCTCACTGTGTGTTTGTTTAAAATTCAAAACCGTGCTGATTGACAGAGCCTCGCATGTAGCTATTAAAGAGGGTTCGAGCAGCCACTCGACGGAGTGTGAAATTACACCTGTCTGCTGTTTGCGTGCTGCATAAGTCTAAAATCACCATCAAAATTATATTCAAATTCCTTCATGAGACAGCCAGTGACATGTGAAGGTCAGGTGAAAGGCGGTGGCTACATGTTTGCATGTTTGTTTATGTTCATATATCTTCACATTTTTTAATTTTTAAAGTTAAAAAACAAATAGATGGATGGATAAATGAATGGATAAGATTTATCATAATAATAAACAGAAACCTTTTGCTCAATATTTTATCAGTTATGGGCACTCTTGCATTCACTCTTGCACCCTTTCCCACACAATTGTTTTACCCTTCTTACGTGATTACGTTATCCAAACTGTCTGTTTGGTGTGTGTTGTTTTCTCATCGCAGCTGAGGAGCCATAAACGGGTCTGGCTGCTCAACTCGCATGTTTTTGCTTTAATTTGTCTGTGCTGTTTGTTGAGTGGTCCAGTGGAGCGCATGGTGACAGATGATGTAAATTATTAATTTCAGCCTTCCTGTAGTTGAGTGTAGCAGACCTTGTTGTTCTTCTTTCTCCACCCATCAGCCTCTCTGCCAGCACTGCTACACTCCACCTGCCTTTTGCTACTTTGCCCTCTCCAGACTGAGAACTCTGAGGGAGAGAGATAAGGATAGATCTTCACTTTGGGTTCAGTTATGTTCACCAAATCTTGGCCTTTACATTCAATTTGGATCTCCGCATCCACTACCATAGAGCTTCACAAGATCTTCTCAGAATCTTCTCAGATTTCTGTTGAACTGGTAGAAATATCTACTTGGAACTCCAGGGTAAAGATGGCATATGAATCTGACATCATAGACTTTCATAAAAAATATATTATGATGAAAAATACTGTGATAACGTATAATTAAAAGTCGTTGATTTAGGCATCCTCATATTTAGTGTAGTTTAAGCCTTATTTAGTGGCCATTTTAATTAGGTATATATTTATTACGTTTCATAAGGTATCTTTTTAATATTGCGTTGGACCTATTTGCCCTTTAAACAGCTTGAATTCTTTGTGGTATCAATTCGACTGAAATTCTGATTCTGGCCCATGTTGACATTTTGTTTGCACAGAGCTGCAGCAGATTTTTTGGCTTCACATTGGATCTGGTCATTCTGGAAGCCTTTGCAGTGCACTGAACTCTTTGTGAAGTCTGTGAAAACAGATTGAGCTGGTGTGTGTGTTTTGACAGTGCATTATCGTACTAGAATTAGCAATTAGGAAATGGGTATGCAGAGGCCATAAAGAGATGCTTGTGGTCAGCAACAATACTGAGAAGTCGCTGCAGCAGAAATCTGCATGCAGTGCACATCATCAAAAGTTTTGTATACCACACAGTTACAGTTTTTTATCATTTTAGAACGAAAACTAAATGAAATGTAGCTGCAAGCGGAAATTACAGCAATTACAATGATATTATACCAATGTTCAAAGGATATAAGCAAGAATAACCAAGAATTTAAGGATATAAACAGGAATCTCTCAACCAGTAGGTGGCATTGTAATGAAACTGTCCATGCACCCTCAGACCATGCCGGTGGTGACACTTACCAAGTTTCGTGTGAATACATCAAAGCATGGCCAAGATACAGCCTCCATTTTCGTGTCCAACATAAAATTTGTAGATGCAGTACATGAGAAGTAAGGGGTATCGACATGAATAACTTTTTGTCAAGGGTAACTCTATGTACTACATACTAAATTTTGTGCAAATTGGACAAACGCTGTAGAATTTTGAAAAAGTAGGTTTTCAATAAAATTCTAAATAGTTATGAACATAAACATGAATGAAACTTTGCACTAGGAGGCAGAGGTAGAGAACATTTTAGATTATTGTCTGTGTGCCAAAATTTACTTTTTACAATACGGTTCTATGGCCTTCCATAGATGCAAGTGCAAAAGTAGAAGAAAGATAACAAAAACACAACACTAGTAATAGTTTTATTATTAGCAATTATGGGTAGAAATTTATAGGAATTTATCAGGTTTGATTTCCTTTAGTGACTAGTTCTTCCTTGAAAAGTGATTAGGTGAAATCTGTTAGAAAATTATTTTGCGTTATTTTAGCATTTCCCTTTGGTGATGTTAGAGACAGAAATTACACACTTTGGCTTTAATCCCGCAAATAGTTTAACTATAAAACTATAAGTATAAAACTTCAAGCATTTCAGCATGTCATGCAGTTTGTCTTTGTAGAAATGGAGAACCTGTGGTTTTGAAATGGACCTTCTGCAGCCCAGATTGTCACTTCCTTATTTTAGCCTCTGTCTCTAAACTCTAACACTATAAACTCTAACACAGGCCATTAGTGGTGACTGTTGAGTGGTCTTATATAGCACATAGTACCACTGCTGTCACATGTGTCAGGGACCGCTTTTTGCCTGATGGATCGGAGACCCCATGAGTCGAGGTGATGGCAACCGTAGTAGCAGACGGACGAAAAAGAAACAATTACCTTGCTGCAAAAATGTTAAAACTCATCAATATTTCAGCTTGCTGCTCGTCGTACAAGACTGTTGTTCCTCTTTACTGGCTGAAAATACTTTCTTCCCGTGCTGCTTTTTGCCCGAAGAGCCTCCAGCTCCCGTGCCATGGTGCGCTCGAGACAAGGGGGCACTGGAGTGCAAAAGTGCTCATTGGGTAGTCTCTCCTCATAACACCCCCCACCTCCCCAGCCCAAATCCCCCACCACACAACTGCACATCACAGGAAAGCTCCTCATTTTGGTGGTGATTAGCTTGTTATTAATTCATGAGACTATTCAGCTGTATGGTTGCCCCCTTCTATCCACAGACCCCATCTGCCTATCCCTCCCCACCTTGGTTCAACCATCTAGTCACCCACCCCGCAGCCCCACACGCACACACTTCCACATTTTTGGGCTCTGAGGCACATTGATTTCTCCATTAAGCAGCACTCTGAAGCCACTGCCTGCCCTCCTGGATTCTGGCCTCTCCTCCTCTTTGACTCACTCTCGGACGGTCATCAGGGACTAGCTGAGAGACAAATTGCTGTCAACACCTTAATTCACGTCACATCTTGTGATCCATAAGTGATTGGTGCTGAACATCACAGAGGACAGTTTATCCACAGCACCTTCTACTGGATGGGTGGAAAACTGTGCAGTATGCTGCGGACAGATTTCTGCTGAGGGATTGGGCACAAAGCTTAAAAAAGGTTTAGGTTAGGCAAAGTCAGTGAGAAACTTAAGTTAAAAGAAGTTTAATTTTTGTAATGACTATTGTTGGCTGAACAGAGGTGACTGGGAATAATCTCAGTATGTCAGATCCTCTAACCCGTAGCTGATAAAAAAAATATCCAATAAAATTTAGTTTATGCATAATTTACGGATTTAATTCATTTAGATAGATTTGCTGTAAAATTTGTCTTTCCTTCTTCTGTAACCAAGGTGTCAATAAGATTTACATGCAATGCAGAAATTTTATAGAAAAGCAATTAATTATTTTAGGTTTTACCTCAGTAATCAGCTGTTTACATCTAACATCTGCTTCTACAAACTCCTTAAAAATTTACATTAATACATTTCTCTCCTCCTGCAGGAAAACCAAAAAAAAATCTCAATAAAACTTTTACACTTTCAACTGTCTATCTCAAAAAGTGAGTAGTCATTTTTATTTAATTTATCTTGAGGCATAATTGGGGAGTGGGGGTTGTGAATTAAACTACTGATTTGGCTTAAACTGGTCCTTGATGTTCATTCGGGGGTGTGAAATCAGGGCCAAAAGACCTGATAGATTTTTGCGGCATATTTTCTACATGCAGAGCCTTTGGGCCATCTCACTGCATCAGTGCATGACTGTAATGGTGGCAACAGAAATGTGCGATACCACATCCAGTCTGAGGGAAAATCAATACAGACCTACCGTATGGGTTTAGGTAAGAAGAAATTCTCATATGTATCCTGATAAAATATTATTTCTCCTCCTTCCTCTGTTTTTCCTGTTAGAGTGATCATAAAATTGTGTGCCCTCTTTACAGTATTGATCAGTCAATAAAGGGCTTCTCTGACCAAATGCTGAGTACATTATCAGGGCATAAGTACATCTTAGCAGAAATAAAAGCTTCCCACACTGTGCCAGGAGGCTGGATACACATGCCATTTTGGAAGCCCAAATCATGTGTATATTGTAATCTATACTTCTGGCTAATGTTCTACATACCTACTGGCATTGTGCGCAAAACCTCAAAAATGGTATGGTCCTGTAAACTTTTTGCAAAAAAGAGGGATATTATCCAAATGTACATTAATTATCAGTAGATGAGCTTGTTTGTTTGCCAGTCTGTAATGAATTCATATCTATATTAATTAATATAAAGATGAGTACTCATTTTGCTTCTGGATATCTTCATAATCCTATTTTTTTATTGCAGACTAAACCTCATGGAAACCAAACATTCATACATATCAAGTGCATGATTGATCTTTGGTTGGACATTGATTAACATGCATAATTAAATGTTCTCTAGAATAACACAAGCATCAAAGGGAATGCAAGTGATTAAGTGGTGTGAAGCAGAAGACTCCTCTGAGCTTGATAGAGATGTTCAGGTTAGCCAAAGGGCCCTTAACTCTGACTGGGGCCTCGGACAGCTTTCCTTCAGGATTCAGTTAGTGTTCTACTTTGAGGGGGTGCTTATTTACATCATTGACACACTGGGATCACCTTCAAAGCCACTTGTAATGAGACAGCATGGCTGAGGAGGGAGGCCGGCCACCGCATTCGGCGCAGGGGACGACCGGGAAACACGCTGAATTATAAATGAGGTGTCTGCACAAGAAATGTGACAGTTAGCTTTAATTCCCCGTTTAGCTGAAACAGGCTTAGACAAGATTGTGCTAACTAATCAATAGATCTCTGCTGCAAATGCTCCTCCAGTCCTCAGACGGGGTGAGACACTGAAGTGTGGAAGCACCCGCTCTGATTTGTTTTGATTTGAGTTTTTCTGTATGCACGTGGCTTTTATGTATTTTTGGCTCAGAAGTTTAAGAGGTAAGCACTCCACACCATGAATATGGATTTTCCACATCACCCTGAAGCTTTTTCCCTGTCGGTTCTGGAACTGAACTTCAGCTGATCCTGATCGGTGTAAGAAAAAAACGCAAATAAACTGATGGTTAGCATGGGTGAAGTGTGACATGGACTTACTGTACTGCATTATTGCTTAAATTCACATTTGTTGTAAATAGGAATGTGATCATCACGGTAAAGACAGACCTAAAGTAAGTGAATGTCATTCTGAATGCTCCCTGTGTGCTGTGCATTTGCCTGCATTGATGGGTGAATACATTTTTCACAATGTGGACAGACACCACAGAGCACTACAAACACTGTGCTGTGTTTACATAATGGCACAACGCTGAAGCGCTTGCTTTTATTATGTTGTACTGACGTGTGCTAAAAAGTAGGGCTAAATAATTTGTAAGGACTGATACAAAATCGTTTGTTTGCAGAATGAGTTTGCAGTGTTTTTGCACTTAATTTAATCAAAGCCCCAAACCTGATTTTAACATGTAAAGCGACAACAAAAATGTATCAGATATATTGCTTATTAGCTGACAAGTTAATGAATACCCAGTAGAGCCCTGAGTTTAGCTTGCGTTATAAATATTCAAATGTATATAAATGTTACAGAAACATGTGCTGCCAGAATGCTAGCAGTGCTAACAACAAAAATCTTAAGCACCACATTGTCTGTCAGCCACCAATGTGTGAAATGTGCAAAGCATATAGGAGTGAGGCCAAAGACTCATAATATCAAGCTAAGAAGTTTGAAGCAGGTAAACTGACATAGTTGCTAAAGCAAAGTCTTCATTAAACAGTTTATAGTATGCGCACGTTACGAATGTAATAAATCTTTGCATTGTTGGTTAGGAGTGACATTGTTTTAATTACATTAAAATGATTTTTGGAATTCCAAACTTATTCCCTTTCTGCTTTAATGACGACATGCCCAGTCACTACATTGTTCATTTCAGTCTGTTGTCACAGATTTTTGATCCGCACCATCTCTAGGCAATTGTTCAGAATCTTTCTAGAACAACTTGAAATCTGGTCCATTTTAGTAAGGTGTAAAGAGGCCAAACATTCTTCATAGTTAAACATGCAAAAGCTTTTCTCTGACCTTGGCTTCATCAGCCGGGCTTGTGGGTTGTGTTGTGGTAGGGGATAGGGAAAACTTCTTCAAACCTCCAATGACTTGTGTGAAATTCAAATGCGCTCCTACAAGAGCAGGAGAGATGAAGAAGACTGCCATTCACAGAGATGAGTGATAAGACACCCGGCACTCTGACAAGATGGAGATCGATCCCTGCAAACCTTGCCTTTATGAAAGACATGTGGGAAGAAAAAGAAATAACGGCAGTAATAAACATCTCTTTAACTTGGCTTGCTTACAACAAAGCTTCCTTTTCTGCTAGCCTGAGCTGCCTTAGAAAAAAATATGCTCATGTGATCAATTATGGATGGGCTGTCTCCTACCCCTGCAGTTGGCGAACACATTAGGTAATGCAGGAGCTCAATTTAACTAGATGGGCTTGTTAATGTGTCCCGCTGGGAAAGGCTGACGGTTCCTTTGAGTTTCCTCTGAAACAGGGAGAGAAAATAATGTTTGGAGATTGTAGATAAGGAGCGCTTGAGTTTGGCACAGCGACCTGTTGAGAGGGCCACCCTTCTGTTATTCAGTCAAGGACGCACACGTGGGCATCAGGCATAAAC
Source organism: Botia almorhae (assembly GCA_036877575.1). NCBI lineage: Eukaryota > Metazoa > Chordata > Actinopteri > Cypriniformes > Botiidae > Botia > Botia almorhae. The sequence continues at coordinate 3,041 of JAZGTJ010015391.1, read as the reverse complement.
AATATCAAGGACATTGCTTGTGCTCTAAGAAGAGTCTTTTTGAGTTTCTTTTACAGGTTGCTCAGCAGTCATTGCTCCTAGCTCTTCTAATGGAGATTTCAAATTAATGTTCATGTCCATGCTTTAACTCTTGATGATTTTAAAATGTTGTCAAGTTTGTGGTTACATTTGTTCATTTTTTTTACTTGAACCTAACAGTGAGTAGCTACCGCAGGTAGCTTATTATTTAATATTTAATAATGCACGTGTTATTGCATGTGTAGTTACTGTTTGTGATATATTAAATCAAACATGCTTGGAAGGTAGTTGTTGTCTGTGGCACTGAAGACTGAAAATCAGACCTCTTATCCTGCTCTTTGCAATAAAGAACAGTTCAATCTTTGTCTCCAAGTAGTGACCTAGAGACATGCAGACCTTAGTAGGAAGAAATGTATGATCTTTCTCCCGTGCCCTGCACTTAATGATTGGCCTTTGTAGAGAATCTAAAAGCACCTCAATTAGTGCACTCAGAAAGTGTCTGATGGAATGAGAGCGCTGCTTGTGAGCTCACTCTGCATGCGGCCGCTAATGCAGCCTGAAGTTCAGGTCCGTGCCCTCGGCTCTAATGCACACCACGCTGCTCTTTGAGTGACACATCGTATGCAAAAGAGAGTGGAAAAGAGATGGGGAGAGTGAAAGCCAGTCTAGGCTTTTTAATGTGGCCAGTTTCTTGGGACCCCGACCTGAGTGGTAATTGCTGACGGATGGAGAAGAGGTGGCAGGTGTGACTGTCAGCTCCAATCAAGCCCTCCTGCCCAATACCCATGATCCTTTAAGAGCTGAAAAAAGAGAAAATAGAGCAATCCTTCTCTCAACCTCTCGTCTGCTACATCCATTTCCTCTCACCCCCTCCTCTGCTTTTCCCCTGACTCCATCCTCACCTTTCTTCTCTCTACCTAGCCTGTTCTCTTTCACCCCTTCCACACCTGTCGACTCGATTATGGAAATTAGCATTTGTGACGGACCTCTAAAAAGCAGATTAGTAGCAGGAAAGCCTTTTTATTGTGACACGGCTATTCCATTGGGGGACCAGAGGGTGGAATTTGCACATCATTTGGAGTGGGTCCCTTATGTTAGCTGATTCTGGTTGAGAGGAGAGGAGGGTTGTGAATGTTTTAGGGTTTTTCCCAAAGGGGTCGGAGCAAATGTTGAGTGTGGGACGTCCCGTGGTAGGGGTGCTGGCATCTACATCAGCATTGTAAAAACAAACTTGGAGACGGGGAAAATGATAAAACCAGGCAGTTCATAAGTGTCAAATTTACTAGCTGATCTGAAAGAGCTTTAAGTTGTTTCAGTCAGAGTTACAAAACTTAAAATGGGCATGCAAAAAGGATAGGTGCTGGATTATTGAAGATATCATTATCATTTTGCAATATCATTAATGCAGTAAATAATAACAATTTTAGGGGTAAATGTTTTAGATGGTTTCTCTTCTTGTAAAATAAGACGAACGTTTTGGGTTATGATACTACTGTAAAAATCTTACATTTCTCAGAAAACTTGATTAAAAATGGCATTCATCCCATTTAGCCAACAATGTATTAATACTGTAACTGGCATACATCAGAGCGCATTTTACTCCATAATTATCTAGTATTTGAAGGCTGTTTAAACCAGGGCTACTAAGGGACATCACCTTGGCCCTATTCCCACATCAGTGGCTGTGTCTGAACATCTGTGGTGTAGCTTCTGGCTCTCTTCTTCATCCATCCACTGGTGGCTTTGTAAAGGCAGGCTTGGCAGGAGGGCTCTGATCTGCTGGTGACTGCATACTGTGCATCAAGTGCACAGTTTAGCTCTGACCTGATCATGCTGGTGAGTAAACGGTGATGTCACATTTACAATTTTAGAACCATGCAAAATGAAAAGCACACAAATAAACAGTTTCAGTATGTTACTCAGTAGGAAACTAATATGTGGCCTTTTTTATTATATAGAGTTTAGGGACCATTTCACATTTAAACATTTTAATTCAAACAGTCAAATATTTAAAACAAATATAGATAAAATGCATAGGCTAACAAATGTAAAAATGGAAGTGTTTGTATGTTGATCAAGTTTACAATCATGGATCCAGTACTTTGAAGGAAATGTCCCAACACCCCCCATTTGGTCAGCGATCATATACTACAAACATGCTTGCAAACCATACATACATATGTGTACATACAGTGCCTTGCAAAAGTATTCAACTTTTCCACATTTTGTCACATTACAACTACAAACTTAAATGTTTTTTATTGAGATTTTATGTAATAGACCAACACAAAGTAGCACATAATTGTGAAGTTGAATGAAAATTATACATGGTTTTAAGCAAATAAAAATCTGAAAAGTGAGGAGTGCATTTGTATTCAGCCCCTCTGCGTCAATACTTTGTAGAGCCACTTTTCGCTGCAATTACAGCTGCAAGTCTTTTGGGGTATGTCTCTACCAGCTTTGCATATCTAGGAACTGAAATTTTTGCCCATTCTTCTTTGCAAAATAGCTTAAGCTCAGCCAGACTGGATGGGGAGCGTCTGTGAACAGCAATTTTCAAGTCTTGCCACAAATGCTCAATGGGATTTAGGTCTGGACTTTGATTGGGCCATTCTAACACATGAATATTCTTGATTTTTTGATCCAAACCATTCCATTGTAGCTCTGGCTGTATGTTTAGGGTCATTGTTTTTCTGGAAGATGAATCTCCTTCCCAGTCTCAAGTCTTTTGCAGCCTCCAACAGGTTTTCTTCCAGGATTGCCTTGTATTTAGCTCCATCCATCTTCCCATCATGATGCTGCCACCACCATGTTTTACAATGGGGATGGTGTGTTCAGGGTGATAAGCAGTGTTACTTTTCCGCCACATATAACGCTTTGCATTTAAGCCAAAAAGTTAAACTTTGATTTCATCTGACCAGAGCACCTTCTTCCACATGTTTGCTGTGTCCCCTACAAGGCTTGTGGCAAACTTCTTTCTTTCAACAATGGCTTTCTTCTTGCCACTTTTCCATAAAGGCCGG
>JAZGTJ010015390.1:0-13415 GCA_036877575.1 Botia almorhae | reverse complement strand
CTAAACAGCAATGACACCAGATAGAGAACAACTGGGAACTTGCAAAAGGTTTTTCCAAATTTTCAGATCAGATGGTTATTGTGTCTTTAATCCTTATATAACTGGCAAATACAATGTATAATTGACATTTGATATTGTCAATGACGCAACAGGGTGGATTAGTGTTCACTCTACAAATGCGTCATATGTGGTTTTAACCACCTCTGAATGATCAGATCACAAAATGTTTTGGGCCCCTTTTGCAAACCGTATCTGGCTTGGTCCAGTTTTGATCAGATCACTTAAACAGATACCTGATGTAAACAGATCTACACTTATCATGAGTAATATCATTAGCATTCTAAAGTTTTAGTATATCATCTCAGTCCAAAGGTTTTTATTTTCATTTAAGGCAAACCCAAAGAAATCGGAATTGCTGATAGGTCATTGTGAGACACAGGGACGCCAACTCGTCTTGCTGTGTCAGCTGCCTCGCAGACCCTTCACAATGTCAACATGTGTCAGAAGTGTTGTCAAATAGGAGAACAGAAGCGCTAAATCGCGGGCAGTGATGGCCTGACTTGTCGATTAGCTTGCAATGGCCTAAAGTGAGGCTGTCACTCAGACATCCCCTTGAGCGCACTGGTGACATAAGAGTTCAGGCACACACATACATGCAATATTCTCACCATTTGCACAAATATCACCCATGCTTTTCAGGCAAATAAACTTGGTTGTTCATAAATACCAGAGGTCATTTCTAAGAGCATCCTCGTTGGAAGGCAGAACACAGGGCTTCATTAAATCTCCTCAGCAGCAGAGGTGTGTTTATGGAGGTTCTGCCTCAATTCCTTCAACCAATGACATTCCGATGTAAAGCTTAAAATGATAGTTCAACCAAAAACCTTAATTCTTTTATGATTTATTCACCTTTATACATGAATAATTGAATTGACAATCTCAGTCACCATTTAGTTTTACTGTATGAGAAAAAGATGCAATGAAAATGATTGGTGACCGAGACTGTCATCCCTTAACATACTGGCTGTTGTGTTTCACAGAAACAAGAAATGCTGTTTTAAAATAACATAAGGATAAGTAAATAACGACAGAGTTTCATTTTGGGGTAAACTATCCCTTGTTGATCTTTAACTGAATCTAAACCTACTCATGGACACATACAAATGTTCAGTAAATGAATCTCCTTAGAAGCTCCCAGCAGTCACTGCTTGCCCTACACTAGTGTACTCGTATGGAACCATTACAGGTTAAGTCCTGATGCACACTGACAGCAGAGGTCATGCGGGTTGTCTCCATGACGACTTCTATGGTGCACTCAGCTTGTTTGTGACTAAGAGGGGAAGATGATGGAGAATAGGCAGTCTTCTTTCTTGTGGATGGAAGGAGGAATGGAATCAAAGAATTGCCCTTGACAAAGTCAAACTGTTAAGTCCCTAGGGAATGTACAATAATGTCATCGGCTTAGCTTTGCTTTCAGTTTGTGAGTCTGGGTTATCAGAGCGATTAAGGTGTCACTCAAGTTATTATACTTAGCTTACTCTTCCTCGGAAGATATAACTGGTTTTAGGAAGATATTATTTTTCCTTATTACGTTTTTCCGACGTTTCCTTATTACTTCTTTCCAACAATTTTCTTAAATGTATTACAGGAAAGATGACGTTTGTAAATTGGTATTTTATTTTAGATGTAGGAATATGAAGCGTCTGAAGCTGCTGTGTAAGGAGACAGATTGCATATAGGATGGATGCATGTTGATTAAACGTGTATTGCATCACTATATGGAAGGTCTCTAGTCAAAACAACTTTGTTATTATGAAACTGATCTATTTTTCTCTCTATAGGGTTTAAAGTTCATTTAAATATTGTATTTTCAAAACCACGAAAAGGTTTTTCTTGCTTGCTGGGCTGATGCCACTATTCAAACCCTTGCTTGAAATTGGACCAAATGTGTTTGATGATTTTTTTGTAGCGTTAAAGCATATACATACTGTATATATAGAATATCTATAATTATACATATATTATATAATCACATTATAGCGCTTTTCATTTACTGTTACAGTTATCACATACCTAATTAACAATTATACAGCGGGTGTTAGGTTAAATATCAGCCTTTGTGTACTTCTAATTGAAATGTATCTGATTATGTTATATGGCACAAGTACTGACTGCTTAAAAATATAGATCATTTTAATGCTGTGAAATGTATTCTTAGAAGCATAATTGTGTAAAGGTTTAGGGAAAAGTTTTGGTTTATTTCATTATGTTTAGTTTATGGGATGGGCAAAATTTACTGTGGAATCAAGAAATCTTTTATGATTAAAATAGTCATAAATAGATAAATAAGGTTATCAGAGGAAAAATGTACAGAATGTCACATTTCACTGCTCTTCGGTCAGAGTCAGCTCTCTTGTCTTCATTTTGGCTTATGTGTGTTCTCACTGAACGCAAGACTCAGACTGCAGAAGCAATGGACAGAACTGATACTACACATTCTCTGTACTTCTGACATTCTGTACGTTTGCCTCATATTCATCTTTAACTCAGAGTAGATTTGTTGACTCCACAGCAAACAGTTGGGACAGCAAACAATACTGTCCCAACAATTTTGGAGGGCACCGCATATTAATATTCATTACTTGTGCAAATAACATTAAGTGGTCTAATTCTCTATTAAAGGTATTTATTATTTAATTACTGTAGTATTGTCAAGTATTATCAATAGTCTATGGAAATAATAAGTTAAAATATACAGGTACTAAAAAATGCATTTTTTTGTATTTTTTAGCAATTTAACACATTTTAACATTGAATTTCTGGCAACCCTTGGCTGCCATTTTTTAACAAATTTAACAGGATTTTTCAACAGTGTATGAATAACTGCTGCCATTAGTCCTGGTACTTTTAATGAGTGTGATTGCCCCTAAATAAATGGCCTCTTAAATCCCCTTGAACCACTAAACACTTCCCATTTTCCAGCCTTAGGGGCACACATTAGCATGAACTTCCCAGGATCTTCCATCTAATGTATGTTAAAGGATCCATTCAAATGTTAAAGGTCAGGGCTGCTTCAGGAACATCCAATCAGGTGCGACCAATATCCTTGCATGTGGCGTGTTGCCTCAATTAGACAGTAATGCCTATGGTCAGAGCCTAAATCGCATAGGATGGGATCAACAGGTTGACAGGTTACCATATTGACAAGGTCAAACTGTGCGACAGCGTTCCTTCTTTGCTTCCAGCATGCCATTATGCATAACCTTCAGTATAATGCATGTTAATGTATGTTAAACACTTAAGAATATGAATATATTTCAATATGTCAGGGTGTGCCATTTTACAGATGCATCAACAGAGGATAGCAGTGTAATTGCTCGCACACATTAAGTTTATGCACGACTAATTCACGATTAAAATTCTTAATATGGTTTTAGTATATAAATACATTAACTTGAATGTCAGTTCCATATTACATATAAACAGGGCGGTCACTACAGTGTACAGGGTCTGGGCCAAAATTCTACAGAGGACCTTAGTGGACTCAGGGGAACACACCTGGTTGTCTCCGATGGCGACCCCGCATGTACACACCATTCTGCATCGCCGAGCTGTTGACACTGGAAATGTTTTACAAATTGACGAAGTGAAAAGCTTTCTCTGATGGATTCGGCGACTTAAGCAGGTAAACCTCAGACATGCCAGCATGACCGAATTTAATTCAAAAAGATTTAGCATGAATCAGCAGCCGTCCTTGTGGATGGTCCTTGTGCTACTAGCTTGAACTCTACAACTCAACAATTCTCTGCATGACATACTGTAGCACCTTAAGAGGGCCCTCTTAAGGTGTTCAGGAGTCATTAAATGAGGTTTTGAAACACTTTATTGTTAATTATTAACGGCACAGTAAATAACCGTTTCTCCAATTAAAGTTGCAATGATTTATTGAGTGTTAAATCACCAATGGGCAACTTTAAACGTAATGTTCAAGATGGCTCCAATTACAGTCAATAAACTGAAAAGCTTTATGTTTTCAGCTAATTATCGACCAATTAATCTCCCTGTTCTATGCCCACATAAGTGACTATGATCTCTAATGTGTCTTTCTGATATAAAAACAGAAGAACCTGTGACAGAAATAGCCTCTAGTTTTTCTATACTGATTAGTATGTCAGCAAAAGCCCTTTCACCTAACAATCTACCATAGAGAGAATGTTATTAAATTTGGACTGACACTGATATCATGTTTATGAACAAGAAAGGCAATAATGATAGACCTCTCTCTCTTTCTGTCGCTCTTTCTTTGTGTATACAAGATGTGATGGGCAAATCTGAGGCTGTTTGAAAACAAAAGGAATGCTTTGATGGCTGTGTATGAATATTAATAACAGTTTTCTGTCTCAGAGGTTCATACATACAGATAAAAGGGAGAAAAGGGAAAATATGGATGAAAACTGAGTTTTATTTAGATAACTGAATGGAAAGGCTTTCTTTTACTGCCATGGCTTTCCTGAAGGACACACAGCTAAATGACAAGGTCAACTAGTTTTCAGTCATGGCTGTTTAGTGCTGCACTCAGAGGTAGCAAAGTTTTACTTTTTTACTTGATTAACTCAGTAAACAGTGTTGATGCCACGCTGCCACTGCTAAAGTGTAGTTAAACTGAGGCCCGAGGGCACATATATACATACTAATGCATTAGCTAACACACACACACACAAATAGGCTTTGTCTCTCTAATATTTCACAATATTTCAGATTATCTTAACTTGATTAAAGCCCATTTTGCTTTAAACACATTGTAAATACAACATGCCATGTACAACACTTGCAATTTAGCATCACAACGCTGCATTTTAAATAGCTAAAGGTATTGTTCAAACTTCTGGCAGCAATGTACTACAACTAAAAACTTTTACAACTAAGAACTAAAATTTTGGTAGCCCGAAATGAATTTAAGTTGCCCAAATAAAACACAAAATATTTTTAATGTAAAATATTGTAAAAAAGACAAAACATTAATCAAAAACATTTTCAAAACACATAACAACAATCGAATAAAATAATCAAATTACAATCATCAATACAAATATTTGGTTAATCAACTTTCTCCATCTGTGCATTGGTCTCCACTTCAGAACTGAAATACCTGTGTAAATCCATGCTTAAAAAACATCCATCTTATTTTCACGCACACACACAACTATCAGCGATTTTCTCAACTGCGCAATTCTCTCAACTGCGCATGCAATCTCTATCACGTTTGAGCTTTCTGCGGGAGATTTCACTTGTGATGTGAGGAGAGTAATGACTGACAGGACGAGCGTCACCGATACACAGTTCACGCGATCGCAAATTGAAAGTGAAAGTTGAAAGCGAGCGTGCATTCAAACATGATTTCAATACCCCACATATTGATAGTGGCTCCCCGATGCCCAAAAATTACATACAACATAATTTACAACATACAACATACAACATTACCCAACCAAATTTGTGAGAGAATACAATATATTGCGCATTGCAATATATTTTTTTCTCATAAGCTAGCCCGACAGGCAGGGCATAAGTACATTTTGGTAGCCCGACTGGATGACGCAATAGCCTCGGGATGTTGGGCTAGCGATTTTGCGAGCCCCGTATATATACATTTTTTATCATGATAAGAAGTCCTTAGTATCTTGAGAAATTTCATACTGCTTAGGGTTGCCGTGCAATACATTTGCACGTGGACCACAAAGCTCTTCTGAAGTAAATACATGGCCGACTGGCAAAATCTGTATGTAACAAAAGTCCTAGAAACACTGCAGGCGTAACCAGTAAAACCAGATGTTCTAGCTGGAAATATGATGCTGGCATGAAAACGTGACATTCTCATCTCAAGTCACGTTTATTTGTACAGCGATACAATTTCAGTTCTCATATCAGTCTGTGTAACTCCCCGGGTTTCTCTCTTTTTCAAGAACGCATGTACCTAATATATTTTATCATGCTTTGCATTTGTACTTTTTTGGGCTTTATCGAGAATTTATATACTGTCATGGTGAGTGATTTAATCATGAAATCTGAACACATGTTAGCATTCTACTGTCAGGTGTATATGGCAATGTGTCTCATCTGACTAGTGATTGGATAACCTGAGACAGCTCTTAATACCATGTGTAAACAGGGTCTGTCTGTACCAGTGCAGTGGACAGATAAGCAATTGCTTGTAATCTGTGCAGGAAACAATCTTTATACGCTGATATCAAATGAGCCATCACTTCTGTGCAAATGCAAATATTTGAAATATTTTAAGTCACACACTTTGTGCACGTACAAGTTTAAGACACAGTGTGTGTACATTAACTGTAAGCTGTGAATGAGTTTCTGTCTGATCATCCATCAGCAGCCTGTGTTTACATCAAATGCGGTTAACCTTTTACTTTTTGTGCATGTGCTGCTTTTTTGCTTTTAAAGTGTCATCCAAGCCAACAATGTTAGGTTGTAAGAACGTTTCCCTATTGTTTCCATTAGGTAACAAAACTTTTCAGATATTATTTTGAATAAGTTCAGTTTAGTTCAGTTCTATTAATATTATTGCTTGTTATAAGAATGTAATTCAAACATTTTTTTAATTCTAAAACATTCTTAAAACGTTACACTAACTACTTATGAATAAAGTTTTTAATATTTTTAATATGTTAAAATACATTCTACTTATGCGCAGCTTACTGCACAAATGTTTTTGATAACTGAAAGAACTTTGAGAGAACTTTAAGAGAACTTTAAGAGAACTTTGAGAGAACTTTGAGAGAACTTTGAGAGAACGTTAACCAACGCTCTGAATACGTTCCAATAGCTGGGATGAATTCCCCATTTTCAGCTTGAAAATAGTGAAAACTGTCTGATCCAGTTTACTTTTGCTTTAAAGAAGTTCTAATGAAGTATTAAACAGCATCAAATATTTTATACATAATGTTGGATAAAAATTACTAATTATTAATTATAAAAATAACAAAATCCACACAAAATGTCACATATTGTTTCATATAGTCATCAATACATTACACAGATTATTTTATATCTGTAATTTAATGTACAAATATTTTTTTAAATAACTTAAATAACTTTTCTTTTTTTTACTTATTTTGATGCTGATTTACAATATAAGTGCTTTGATTGGTTAACACACTCACAGTCAGGATTGATTGACAGCCTGTTGCTCCGCCTGCATCACTGTAAAGTCATGAAAACGAATGCTTTCGTTTCAGCACAGAGCAGTTATGAAGCTCTGCTGGTTCCTTCATGCTCCGTTGGGCATTAAAACATCACACGTGACATTGATTCAATGTTGATTTCAAACCCGCAAGACAAAAATAGACAAAAAACAATCCTTTAAAAAATGCTTTTTATCACATACAACACATCTGTTAGAATCTTAAAATAAACCTCTAACAACTCAAATCAATAGCAAGCAAACGCTTTAAAAACCATCAGAGACTTTTCACATCTGTGAGCAAATGAAGATGCTGCTTTGATGTATCCGGGTTCAGAGATGCTATCAATCATTCAGATTTAAACAAAAAAGACTGGAACAATTCATATCATCTCCCTTCAGTCATGGCTTTATCCTCTCACTTTGCTTCTTGGCATTGCGTGCCTGCTTGAATTAAGGGTAGTGCAGACTCCTAGCATGGACGGGTTTTATCTTTGCGATGCATGCGTACACGTCTTTCTGTCTCTTTCTATATGATGAAACTTACCCTTTGGCACCAAATGTGTCACTGGAATTACTCCAAAGTAGTTAGTTAGGTTTAATACATGACTCAAAAGGCTTACTTACAATTTAAGTGTTGTGCTGCTAAAATAAAAGTACAAAAACTATCCCTAGAAATTGCGAAATTGCTAAGAACATTGCCTGTTAGCTGGGTTAGCTGAGCTACAGGAGCACCTTCCAATGAAAGAGTATAAACTAACATATGACTTTGATTTGTTCTTTCTTAATATACAATCACAGCTCACACATTCCCATGCATCGTTTGCGGCCAGAGTGACACAACCTGGTGTCAGGGATGTTATGGCCGAAGCTTGTGGGACGGTGTGACGGTACCTGTCGCACAAGCTCAGTGTCTCCCTTGAGCGAGCGGAGATGACAAAATACCACAGGTGGTGTTACGCTCCGCATCAGGCGAGTGCGAAGCAAAGTTGGCAAGACTCGAAATGACAGATCCGTGCCAGAGCCTCACACACATTTTCACACGAGCACAGAGCGAGAGGTGTGGGCAGACAGATATACGCAGGGAGCTACCGAGGTCTTCACCTCGTTAGATGACAGGTCTGAACCCAAGTCACAGAACACGCACACACGGCGAGTATACCGCTGAAAGGAATGTCGGTTTGACTTTACATCCATCCGCGTGTCAAGCATTAGTCTGTCTTCTTCAAACAAGCTTGTCCTTCAAGTGCAAAGATCTTTTTAGTGTATTCACGGCTGGGGATGGAAGTAGCATAGAACTTAACAATTCTTAACGGTTCTGGTTCTCGATTTCCGGATCTTTCAGTTCTTTTAAAGATATATTTGGAAACAAGATGTGGTTTGGATATGCATACAAAGGTCCTGTTCTGACAATACTAAAAAAGCAATTTTATGGTGATTGGTCCAATCCACTTTGTTTCTCCTATTTACACTGCCAGCACTATGTGCAAACACAATAGCAATAAATTAGGAGAAGGGCTGTTATGCTGTATAATGTGCCCACACACACCTCTACATGCATTACAGCATCCTACATCCTAGCCCAAGCTGACACAAAACACCTATTTACCCACACTGTTTAACATCAAAGCATCCTAAATTTGACATATTAAGTCACGACTCCCTAACCACACCCATAAAGTAAAATCTTTAAAAAAATGATTTTAACATTTTTATCTTCACCGCATACCCCCTAAAAATGATAATTTCAATATTTTTATAAAAATAATAATCTTTTATCAATTAATAATCAATTATCATTTGAATTTAATAATGCTTGGGCCATTTTCACAAGGTATAGCTGGGAAAGAAACACACACAAACTAGTTTTTAACACCTCCAGTGGAGAATGAAGGCCATGTGACGTGGAGGATAATAAGGGTCAAAAGCAACAATATGATGTCTGTTGCCCTTTCGTGCCAGTGTGAATAATTGTTATGGTTTGGTTTGGATACAGTCCTAGAAAAGCATAAAACACATTTATTGGGCATGAACAACAAGAAGCTGGTTTCCAAAACATTCCCTGTTATGAGTCCATAATTTTAAGACAATCAACTTTTAGGAGGCTGTGGAGAAAAATTCCCACACCCATTCGAGCGATTTTATGAAGCATCTTCTGGGACACGGGGTACATCATCACAGCAGTAAAAATAAGTGTTTAGTGGTTGACAAATGTCTATTACTCTAGGGTACTTTCAATCTCCAGCCTTTACATTAAAAGTAACTGGCATTTGATGCACCTGCAGTGTGTGTGCATGTAATAAAGTTTAGGAGCTCACAGGACACACAAAAAGTACTTTCTCCCTTACACGGACACAAGACACATATAACACAAAAGCATGTATATGTTCTGTAATAAAACAACAAGCAATCATCGGGGGAACATTCAGTAATGTTGCCCAAGGTCCTGTTATGAGAGGGGGCCCACTAATTTTGTCCCATGCCCCATGAATTGTAGTGGTAACAAATTTTTATGGGTGGATCGTCTCTCCCCTTGGCCCAATAGACAGACTTTGCCATAGAAGGCATTACTGACCCCCAAACTAAAAATGTATTAGTTTATATAACAATGTAACAATGCTTACCTGGCATAAAAACGAGGAGTATAATAAGGTTGGTCAAACTTGAACAGAAAAATAAACTTAGTAAAACATAAATAAAAATTAATAACTGTGATAAAAAAACAGGATAATTAAATATTTTGCAACAAAAACAACACACAATGGTGCCAGGTTTTCAAGATTGCAAAACAAAAAGAACTTGCAAGGACCTGGCAACTAAAAATCACTGATCAAACTGTGGAATGAGTACAGCAGTTACTCCCCCATAAGAAAATCCCAATGTTCAGTGCAACCTTTTTTATTCTGAATGCCATCATAATAATTATTATTATTAGATTATTGAGGATGTTTATAACAAGACATACAAAACAAAAAAAATACATACAAAAAACATTCTAGAAACAACCTGTTGTATGCAGTAATATGAACATATACAAATAGGTGTTCCATCACAAAAGACACTGACAGCAATCTGGGTATATATTTAAGATGAAACTTCCAATAATCGTAAACAGCGTTGGCACGTCACACAGGTGTTATGGAGGAGGCTCCAGTACCGCATCCACTGCCCCACCAGAGGGAACTGTCTCCTGAATATTAACCCAGACTCCTGGGTTACTTTGCCACCTGGTCCTCATCAACCACACCCTATATAAGCTGGACTCGAACAATCATTCATTGCGAAGTCTTGATTTGCCTTGTGCCCTGAGTGGGTTTCCCCTGTTTTTGTGTATAATTCTGGACTGTTCTCGTTTCTCGATTGTTTGCTGCCTGTCTCGAGCTTGGATTGCTATTACTGTTTAATTGTTTGCTGCCTGCCCTGACCCGTGCCTGTCTAACGATTACTCTCTCTGTTTTGCCTACACCATACCGGTTTGCTGTTTTTGACCCTGCCGGTCCTGCCATTACTCTGTTAAATACTGCAAGTGGATCCTAACTCGCCTGACCCATTACAACAGGACTGGCAATTTCCTTTGGAGATTATTGTGGATTGTGCAGTTGCAGAGGAAGACAGGTTTAAAGTACAGATAATACAAGAACACTTTATGCTAGTTACCATTCAAACAAAGCTTCTGGACTTCTTGGTGGCCTGGTAAGAGGTAAACAGCAGCCAAGCGGCTAAACTTCCTTTGACATGAGGACAGATCTGTTACATGCACAATTTTATTCAGGGCAACCTAAGATGGTATACAACGTATGCAGTGGCCCAAAGGCCTTCCGGAACATCCAGACATCATCTTCGCTCAATTCAAGATTCACTGCGTCAGATGAGACTGCAACGGCCACACATGTAGCGTTTTTGGGCATCATCGAAAACTTAATTTTAGATGATGCAGTTATCATTTCACCCTAACTGAATAAGCTTTGATTTATAAGGAGAGTTGAAAATCAACATTCAGAGGCAAAAGCCTCGCTCACTAAGCCATGCCACCTGTCGAAACACAATACGAGCTTGATTGAAAATGTACATTCTAGAATTTGCAACATATCTGAAGCTTTTACAATTCAGCAAATATTGAACCTAAATGAGTGGTTTTCTGTCATCTTTACTCACTCTTAATGCAGTCCAAGCCTGTAACCTTTATTCTGTGGACATCAAAAGTTGCTGCTCTTTTTATTTGTACAATGCAGGTGAATGGTGACCAGGGGCTCCAGAAATTACAAAAACAGCATCAAAACAGTAACATATTACAGAACCATTCCGGAAGTAAATAAATGACAGAACAGAAAGAATGAAAGAATAATTTTTGGTGAACCATTCCTTTAACAATCCACCAAAAGACAAAAAGGTTATAAAGATAGTTCAACCAAAAATGAAAATTCTCATAAATTACCCTCAAGCCACCCTAGGTGTATGTGACTCTTCAGATGAACACAATCGGAGTCACATCAAATAATATCCTGTCTCCTCTTAGCTTTATAATGGCAGTGAATAGTGCCTGAGATTTTGAAGCTCTGAAAAGGGCATCCATCCATAATAAACATAATCCATACAACTCTGTGGGTTAATAAATGTCTTCTGAAGTGAAACAATACAAATGTGAAAGAAAACAAATAATATTGTGAGCTTATTAAGCAATCGATACATCATGTATCCATGTAAACAAACAAATCAGAGCACTAAATTCAAATATGATGCAATGTCAATAACCTGGAATCCCATTGATTTTAAGACTCAACCTTATAGATGTGTCGCCATATTTGTATTAACTATTGATTTAATATAACTCTGATTGGGTTCAGCTGAAGAAAGAAAGTAACTAACAATCAACTAACAATACTGTACCTCAACTAACAATACTATACATCAACTAACAATTTCACTAACTAACACATATAGTGAAAGCTTGCAAAAAATATTGTGCTTTTCTTGGCTGTGTGTAGCACGTGCATATACCTCTAAAGAGTCCCTGTTGGTGCAGATTCTGTCACAGTGTAATGAAAGCTTCGCAAATAGACTGTTAATCAAAAAATTAGCAGGTATAAATTATATTTGACTCTACAGCAAACTGTACCGACGCTTTGGATAAAAGCGTCAGCTAAATGACTAAATGTAAATGTAAATGTACCACAGCACTCAGTGCTCTCACTCACCCAATATTATCTCGGGGGGTTGTTTCTTTAAGGCACAGCATCAAAAGTTCAATTTTAAGACCCAATGAGAAGATGAAAATGGTCATTATTAAAATAAATGACAAACTTTATGCTGAAGCCAAATGTACATTTGTGCAATTATTATTATATTTTTGCATCATACCAATACATTCTGAAAAAGGATGATTTTTTTCTAACCCTCTTTAGCTCCTTTTCCTCATAAACCCAATTACCAAAGCTTGGGCTTCAATTTGCAATTACCGGGTTGAGTGTATTCTTGACAAAGATTAATATCATGGATTAATACCATTTCTGCTGGCTTCTCAAGTGCACTCCATACAGGAAGCACTTAACAAGCAACCCCTTATACTGGAGGTTTCAACAAAGTGGACAAAGACTCCCAAAAAGCCGTTAGCACAAAATCTCATTTATACCTGCTTTAAAACCAGACCTTATCCTCTTTAAAAACCACATTCCTCATTGGAGTATACATGATGTAAACATCTACTAGAAAAGTCTTAGACATCCAGTCGTCTGGAAAAATGATAGTGGAACGTCTGGAAGTTTAGGAATCATTACAGAAAGGCAGAAACCGTTCAGCCACCGTACAAATCTTATTCCCAGGGCAAAATTATTTCAATGATTCAACGCTCTCTCAGATGGGATTTTTCATGACAGAGAGAAATGTGGAATAAATTAAAGCGTCTGATAAGAGGCAAAAAAACAAACGGAGAGAACAGAAGGAAAAATATAAACATGCGCAAGCATGTGTGAAATTGCGTCCTTGCATTTGATGCATTTCACCCTCGTATCTGTGATATCCTGAAACCTTCTATCTGCCCGCAACACACACACCCAGAGGTTGAACTGACCCCGAGGCCCTGTGGCTCTTCTGATTGGCCAGAAGATTGATTCCGTCATTTTCGTCACTCTTTGCTGTATTAAGCGGATGCATTTGGCCTCGGTTGACCTAAAGAGATCAAAAATAATCTGCTTACATGAAAAAATGTGTGTGTGTGTGT
>JAZGTJ010015389.1:0-13415 GCA_036877575.1 Botia almorhae | reverse complement strand
ATGTACAGTTACAGGTCAATGAAGAGCTACACAACGGTCTCTTCATGTACAGTTACAGGTCAATGAAGAGCTACACAACGGTCTCTTCATGTACAGTTACAGGTCAATGAAGAGCTACACAATGGTCTCTTCATGTACAGTTACAGGTCAATGACAGATGACTGGTGACGGCTTAGCTGCACTTTTGGAAATGTCAACAAAAACAATGCTTGCTAATTCATGTGAAAAGTAAATGGATATAGAAACACAGGAACATTCTTCATTCTCTCCACAGCTACACCTGAGCAACAGCAAACAGCACAAACTATATATATATATATATATTTGTATGTATGCTTCTATCTTTTCTAAATCTTAAAAAACATCAAACAAAGTCAGAAAGCATTGTGTTCAGACATGCAGTATTTCAAGAAGCAATGATGTAGCACAGAATAAAGAGCCCTCTGTAGTCAGATTTATCTCCTGTGAGCGATGTCTTATGGCCTCCCAAAGTTGTGCTTGGGAGTTAGAAGTGCAACCAAGTGCAGGGTAAGAACTTCAATCCTCTACAGTCATTTGATGAGGACCACAACAACAGAATACATTACAACACTTCAGTGAGCATAATGCTTTGCCAAATACAACCATCCAGTTCCTCCTCAGGGGAGCAATTCCTCTGAGCTAACAACCCAATTAAGAACAAATGCTGTGTACACAAGCGTTTGTCATAGAGCAAGAGAAAGGCAAGGAAAGTCCAAAGAAGGAACTGTAAATAAAACTATATTTACCTCTGGCATCAGAAAGCAGACGCGTTTTTCAAAACGACTTACAGTATGTTCAAGTTATACATTCTGTCAGTACACGTGCTTCCCGGGAACCAAACCCACAACCTTTGCGCTGCTAATGCAATGCTTTACCAACTGAGCTACAGGAACACAGGCTTTTAGAAAAAAATCTTAAAGATAGTTCAAACTAAAGGAAAATGTGGTCATAAAATATTCAGTCTTGTGTCTTTCCAAACCTTTGTGCTATATATCTGCTAACTATATATAGAGAAGAAAATAAATGTGAATAGATACTGCGGCTGTCAAGCTCCATAAATCACAAAAAAACATAAACAGGGTCCATATAACTGTGTTGTATTCAAAGTTTTATGAAGATATGCAATAATGTAATAAATCAGTCATCTGTGGTAGCGTTCAAATCAAGCATGACGCTTAAGATGCGCTGCATATGTCAAGGGGCTCTTGCATGTCTTGTGACTAAACACAGGGATTTGTGTAAATACAACTTCTTTTCATTTTTGAGTACACTATCCCTTTAAAGATACATTTAAACCCACTGAAAGATAAATAAGAAACACTAGAAGCACACCAATCCTGCTCTGTCGACTCATTTATTTTCACCATTACGTTTAACTTTATTTAGAGTCATTTCTGCTTCGTTTTACATCAAAACTATTGTTTCCTGCATTCTGGACCACAGAACGAGCCATTTAAGGATGATAAAGCTAAAAAATTCATGCTGCTCATGACAGAGGCATTATATTCAAACAATTCACCGTCTGTACCAGTAATGAGGTCACTGCATGTTTACTTCATTCCTCTCTGTAGGCCAACAGCTCAAATGCAATTTGCTGCTTTCAAAAGTACATCTGACAGATGAAGCGTTCTAATCGTTATTGTTTACATGTAGTGATGACCGATATGAAAACTGAGCTGTGAGTTTAACTTGAGAAATCAAGAGTACGGTAATACTCTTTATTCCAGTACAGTATTACAGCTAAGCTTTTGTCTCTGCATTGTTCATAAAGGACTCAAGTAAAGGATGTGTGATGCACGTACAGTGTTGTTCTACTGTAAGATGTGTTAATGTAACGTTAATTTGATTCTCATCTAAAGGATCAATACACTATGTAACTCTGATTGCAGAGATAATGTGTGTATAGGTTTGGCTATATTTATACATTTGCTCAGAATGTCAAAAACTGACTAGTGAGGACATTGGAAGTGGTCCTCGGTACATAAGAAAGGCTCATAAAACAATGAAATCTGGTTTTGCTGTATTATTAATAATGTCAATGAGTTTCTGAGATTGGATTTGGGGGTTTTCCACTAATACAGCTTCAAAAGTGTCTATGTGAGTGTGTGTGTGTGTGTGTGTGTGTGTGTGTTTTCAGCATCACTGATAATCTTCACTTCTTTTTAACTGAAAATGAACAGCCTACACATTTAAACTCTGTCCCATTATGAGGCAAATTTGAAGCTTCATAGGTTAAAACAGCCTTTACATCTCTCTGATGGAAATGATATCAAACAGAAAACTGTTGCTCTCAAATAATAAACCACATCACACATTTGTAATTCAAAAGGGCTTTGGCGTCATTCAAACAGCCATGAAAACAGAGAACTTGCCTCAGATCAGCAAAACATCAAATCAATTTAACAGAAAACAACATGAAACATGTTTTTCAAGCTGAAAGAAAACATCATTACACATAACAGCAGAACCCACCACTGGACCTCTGGATACAAAAACAACCATTATCCATGACACTAACACAACACCACTCGCATACACACACACACCACTGCCCTGCATTCATTTAGCCATTAAACACACTGACCAGGAGCAAATAATACTGGTCTCGCACCAGCACGAGAGACTGGAGTGAAGTGAACAGAGGATAAACCTTATTGTTGGCAGAACATCAGACGCGTTTTCTGAGATTCAGTGATAAATGTGAGTGCCGCATAAGACACTGTCATGCTCTGGTATTCGTGAATAAACTTTCGGCCAGCACGTCCTTCAGGGACGCCACATGTCCTCATGAAGCGTCAACTACGACTAACTAAACTAATCATACTGGAAACTGTCAGTCAGCTACAGAAATCAGCGAAGCATTATTACAACCACTGCACGCCTGCGCACCAAACGCCAGAAAACCACAGACAGACGAGCAGACACTGTAAACAAGCGTTCAGAAATAAACGCAGCACCGTTTTAATCTACAGATTCACTGTATTTATAAACGTAATAAACGCTACACAACACCGCGCGTCCACTTTTACTGCATGTTTAAACCTGTGCAAAGCCTGAGGCAAAACCTCCATTAACAAACAACAACAGCATTTACTTGTTCATTTTGATTCAACCCTAAAGCAGCAGAACAGACTTTCCGCCACTGTTGCATTTATCTGGCGAGATGAACCTGCTCGAGTCACATCGTTTATATCATCCCTCGGTTATTCAGCTGTTGATGTCAACAAACCGATGCGTTTGCACCACGGCTGCAACTAAATCAAACAAACCGATCGAATAAACTTTAATGCGTGATTCCTAAAACGACTTACTCACTTTTTTCCGGACTTAAAGTTTCTTTGAAAGTATCAGATGAATAAACGCGGCGTGCGGGAGAATGCGCGATCTGTTCCGCTCTGACACTGACCGTTTACTTTCCCGAGCAAAAGTACAGCGCCAGATTCACTCACCGAAAACAGCAGCAAACCGTACGCTCTCACACACACACACACACACACACACACACACACACACACACACACACACACCCACACACACACAGTCCGCTGGAAAGTTGAGTGACGTCAGCGCCCTCCGGTAAATGCCGCCGCAGGAGTCGCGCCAACCGGCTGGAGGTTCAAGAAGCCAGACGGGGGTGATGTGGTGCTGCAGCCGCCTGTCCTCTCATTACAGTAACACACACATTAGAGAAAAAATTCGCATTTATTTTGAGAGTTGACATAACACAGTGTTAGAAAGATCACAACATCAATACAAATCAATGCAGATACATGTATTTCAGTGCATCAGTCCATATCTGTTTCTAATGATCTGCTCTCCCTGACATTCTTTGATCGTGTGATTTTTTCATTATTCTGTTTTCTATTTAAAGGGAGTTTGTAATAATATACTGTAGCAACATTTTAATAA
The DNA here is from genome assembly GCA_036877575.1 of Botia almorhae. NCBI lineage: Eukaryota > Metazoa > Chordata > Actinopteri > Cypriniformes > Botiidae > Botia > Botia almorhae. The sequence continues at coordinate 9,485 of JAZGTJ010015389.1, read as the reverse complement.
CAAATAATAATTGATTTATTTATCATGTTCAGGTTTATATATATAGTAAGAAATTAAATCGCAAGCTGTCACTTAGCAAATGCTTTTATAATAAGTAATTTACAGTTAAATTATATAAGTGAGAGCACCCCACAACCCCTCACAACCTGAAGTTAGCCACACACACACACACACACACACACACACTTAGTGTAATTTCCTTGACAAAACTTTGGACTCATACACAAATTCATCATCATTATAAAAAGGTGATCAGTGCTATAAAAAGGCCTCCTATTATCTGTCAATCATAAACTGATGTGTGACACACTCAGGCTGGATCAGAACCACAAAAGAATCCTTCATAGAGAATCACAGGAAGTGTGATTCAGCATCAGTCATGAGCTGCAGTGATGAAGTGAATTAAGGGCTTCTGAACATTACCTTTGACTGGCTAAGACTGCACATAATGTTCTGGAGCTGGAGCTTTATTACAGCCATTGTAAGAATCTCCAAGAGAAACACTCTCCTTTAATGGCACTGATTGCAATATTCAGTGGCAGACCTTGCAGATGTGGTTGTCTGGGCAGCAAAATGTTAAAACTTTCATGTAATCACTGTCTTTTCAGGAGAAATCTCCAATATCGTTCTCAGAAACCTGAACAACTTGAATGTATGCTATTCAATGAATGAATAAATATTCAGAGCATCTGCTTAATCAGTTTGAATGATTTTGCTTTATTTAAACTAGTTTTTCTGGAGTTCATAGAGGACAGTTAGGATGAGGGCTAAATGAAATGATAACACAGCATATCTTAATGAGAAGACTCATCTCTCTGACAATTATGTAAACAGGAAAACAGTTTTAAGTAATTAATTAAAGGGTTTACAGAAAGCACGCAATATTTAAATGAGTTCTCTTATTAAACATTCGTTTAACTAATCAGTATTATGATGAATCACTGATTGAAACAGTATAAATACTGTGTAAACAACACTGTACGTTTTTAATATTTTTGACGTGTCTATATAAACAAACATATGTAGTGTAATGTGTCTGCTGAACTGTTATTTTGTAGTTCTTTCCTGGTTTTGTTGCTGTGTTCTGTTTCTCTTTCTGATTGTTCTCACTGTGTCTTAACGTACAGATTTGTAAAGTATATGTAGGCTAGGGATGTGTTTTACAATTATTTAACTTTAACGAAGTTAAAAGAACCGCTGGTCCTGTCTATACTTCTAATTTTTAGTCTCTCAGTATCATTTCTGAACTCATTGAGTTTTAATTTACATGTGAATGTTTGATGAGATGTAAACGTGCGGCAGGTTTTCACGTCACATAAGCGCATGTTTGTTTAAAAGGAAGCAATTTCAACAAATATAAGAGCAACAATGAATAAGTGCTTTAAACAGGTCTCAGGTATTCCAACACAGTGTAAGAAGCCAAAATATTTTTTTTACAAAAGAAGTAGAAGTAGAGGTAGAGGTAGTGGCGGTGTGTTAGTTGATTAGTTAAGGAAGTGAAGACAAAAAAGATGAGTTTTTAGTTTTAGTTTAGAGTTTTCTTGAAAACAGCTAATGACTCTAGCTAATGAGTTATGGAGTTCATTCCACCAACCGGGCAGAGTGAAAGTAAGAGTCTGGGAAAGTGATTTCTTCCCTCGTTGGGATGGAACCACAAGGCGAGTTCCACAAGGTGGAAGCACAACTAACTATGTAATTCCGAAAATAAAGACTGTTTCATCCATACAAACCAACTAGATTAACCATCTTTGAATGAATTGTTTTGAGTCAGTATCTGCAAAGCAGGCTGGATAATTTACATGAAATATTGTGTACATCAGACAGAAAAAGAGACTAATACTGATCATTTAACAAAAAACAGTTTAGTGCTCGTAATATCAATTATTACAGTAATCTTTGCACTCTGGGCAGATATGCATTCATCTCCAGACTTTCATCAAACGCGAGTTATTAACTAATGTAAAGTCATGTGATGTCAGGTGCTATTTAGGAGGCACTACTCACTGCAAACACTGATTAACTAACAGAATATGCAAATATGTGCCCAGGGCCCTTCGGCCACTTGGGGGCCCCAAACTGTAACAGGTATTAAACACAGTATAATTGCAACATGGGGTATTTTGAGCATTTACTGTAAAGTGATAAATATAATTATAATGCCTGTGTGAACTCATTGTGTTTGTTCCAAAGACAAATTGCCATATTTTGACATATATATTTATTTTTTACAGCCTTATTTACTTTTAATTTTTTTTTATTTAAACATAAAAGTTGTGTATGTTTAGTTAACCTGTCAAAACCTAGTTAACTGGGTTGTCATAAGATGGTTTAACCATGTTCTCATCATGACTCGTTTTTTCCTGTAAATATAAATTAACAGTCACACAGTCACACATTATCATGGCCACTGTATATGCACACATGGAGTGTGTTTGTAAATATATCACTCGCCACCTTATGTCATGCAAACATTCTGTATGTGTGTTTATGCAGCGATACACTGTGTGAACTGTGTGCTGTTTGCTCTTAACCACAAAGACACCCAGACAGTGAAGAGCAAAACAGCACCAGTGGGCTGAACAGAAAATCCCATTAAAATGGTGAACTGATAAGATGATCACAATTTGCTTAAAGGGCCTGAATTTCACCCCCTGCTATTGAGGAAAAGCAGAAGCAGAAGGTTTTGGTGTCCTGCCAAGCAGAAGCTGTTGTGGCAGCTTTCATGATATCATCTCAGCAATCTAATTTTCTAAGCATCACTTACGGGACCAACAGGGTCGATTTTGCTTGATGACCGCAGATAAACTTCATGGTCCTCATGTTTCTTGAGGAGCCTGTGAGGAGCCGGCAGCAGAGAGTGATACTGCCACAGACACATCACAGCTCATGTGCAGGTGGCTGCTCACACGTGACACTGAAACAGAGGCACAGTGAGGCACAGTGAGGACTGCCCGCTGCCTTCACAGATTGAACATAGCAGTTATGGAGGTCAACACATCCCTCGGGCTGAAGACTTGTTTACACTGGAAATAGCCAATTACATGCCTCTTTAAAAACACTTGAGCTATCATTAGCTTCAGCTGGCTAATAGCAGAACAATGCAAGTGAGATGGGCGACACCGCTGTAAAAGAGGTTTTTTCTGCTTTTTTTCTAAGATTACATTTCTGACTTTTGAAATTGTGAAACTCACAATTTCAGTCCCTTATACAGGAATGTTTATTTTGAGAAGTAATGTATTGACAGACTCTGTTAGCATAACATTAGAGAAGAACATCAGAAGAGCATCAGTCATATCGCAGCAGTGCAGCAACTGCGGTTTAATATTAAGTGATGTGTTCAAAGAGTTAAAAATATGTCAGTACTGCAGAAGTGGATTAGTTCCATGCATGCGCTGGTGATTTGATTTCGCTGCTCCTGCCAGTGTGTTCATTCAGCGACACACTCTGAAAATATCTGCTAGTCTGTGTCCATGACACTCTTCTGTCAAAGCACCAGCTCTGAACTCTCCAGAGACAGTTATTAAAACACAACCCGTCCTTGACTTCACTACACAAATCATGACTGTGTGCTGCCTCCGCAGGGAAGTGGAGAATTTAAAGCCGATATAAGATAAATACATTTAAAAAAAGAAACACATAGAGAATGTATAATGCAAACTCTTGCTGTTGTATAACACCTACCTGTTGTAAAACTGTGTTAGCCCAAAGTATACTTCAATAACCTGCTAAATCCATTTTTAGACAAAGAACATTAAAGCTGGACCAGTGATGGATTGCCTTAAAGAAAAACAATACTCCAGTTACACAAACCCAACAAAAACCCACCTGTTTACTGACGATGCCGTGTCGAATATAAATACACTGAATTATGCATTTAATTCAGTTGCAGTACAAACAGTATGATGGCATTTTTAACACAGCAGTATTCTTATTCATTGAGTATTCAGTTTTCATGGTGAAAGGTTAATAGATTACAATCAGACAGCTCCCCGCGCTTTGATCAATGTCCTTCCACAAGCAGAAAACTAGCTGAAACATGTTTCTGAAAATGTTATCAAGAGCAACATTAAACTATATAACACACACCGAGATTGTTTTTGTGTTTGCAATAAAACTGCAGAGCAGAATGGAACAACTTTAATGAAACTTCCAGACTACACTTTGTCATGAAATACATGAGTGCCGAGTCCAACAGCAGACATCGTTGCTGATGCCCTGCAGCTCAACAGTCCATTTCATTTTATCTTGTCTAATTTTGCTACAGGTCACTGCAGACGTTCCGCAGTTTGAAATCTGGAACTCTAGAAGCAGAGAACACAGCTTTGGGAGCTTTAGGAACACCCCTCTTCATGGATGCTGTAAACTCTGTTAAGCCTTAAAAATCAAACAATGTCTTTTATGCATTCTTTTTGTAACTCACATCTAATGTAGCTTAAATATAATTTAATTTTAAAGAATGTATTTGTTCCAACTGGAAAATAATGAACAGAAAGGATTCAGTTGTGCTTATGTGTACTGATCTTAAATTATGATTTATATGTACAAACAGATACTGGAAGTCAAGGCAAGCTAGGCAATATACTGCAGAAGGTCATTAATCCAGTTGGAAACTGCTAAAACATTATGTGCATTGTGTTTTTTTTACATTAGCACTTAAATATTCACTTAACAGTCTGCAGTCGATAAATAACATTCTGATGTGTCCTGAATTGTTGCCAACTTACGCCATTATATTCAACAACCTCCCCAAAAATATTGATTACTATTGTACACACCTAAAAACACATTAAAAACCTCATGAATATTAATTACGTGATGTAACATCGGCCCAGAAGCTATAGCTAAGTGGATGCTAGCTATGGAAGATAACCACTCACTGCCTATTATATTTCATAATATTGTCTGTGTGCCTCTTTTGTGTCTGTTTCAGACTCTGTAGTGACATGTGCATGATACACTGTGTGTTATAAGAAAATGCCACTATGTCACAGAAAATCAATTTAAATATCACCCTGTAATAAAAAACTCATTTCTGACAGTGCAGAATATCTGTTTAGTGATAATAAACTGCTGTATGCATTCACTCTTGTGTTTTGCTTTCAGTTTTTTTATCAAGGGCTTGGGTATTGCTTATCTGTCGTGTTTGAACCTTGCACAAGATTTAAGGCTTTCATTTAAACATGTCAAATGAACCTCTGTGCAATCAATTATGAATTTGGCACCGAAAGTTCTTATACTTGCAAAACCCTTTGACCAAAATGTCTAGCCCAGCTTCAGTAGCTGCACACTCTGCAGCCTGCCAGCTTTCAACTGAACTGCTCCTCTCAGTCATTTAAACACACATGAGGACAGAGGATCATTAAGTATTTGCTTTCAATATGTATTTAGGAAGTTACACATGCTCTGATTTCAGGATGGGTAATCACTTGCACATATAGGAGTTGAGTTTTAATTGGCTGTCTCTATCTAAATGTAGTGTGATATCAAAAGGTGTTTATTTCATTTAAAAATCATTTCTTTTTGCTGAGTAATATTGTGATTATTGGCCATGTGCTGTTAAAATATTATGTATTATTAATGTATAGTATTATGTTGTTGATCAAGAGATCAGATAAATAGCAACTTCACTCACGTTTGGAGCGCACTTGCTATTTCAACGGAATTATGCAGCTAGAAAGAATGAGACTGTTACACAGAAATATCGTCAAACAAGATATCATATACAGCTTGTGTGTGGGTGCTCAGACATGAATCTATTGTTTAATAAGTCTTTGTATTGACATTGATTTTTATAATGATATCAGTTTATCATGATATGAGTTCAAACAGTTTATTCTGACCCTCACTGAAGCATCACCCGTCTCTGTGTCTGCAGTGGGTGGAATCCCCCACAACATGCTATAAAGATTACTTAGTGGAGAGGAATACAAATGTGGTCAACAATGTCATGTCTTGAGACACTTGAGCAATCCTGAGTTTGGTTCCAACCCGGCCCAGCACATCCACCTGTAATGTTTAGATGGACTGGATTCATGATGTGTTGATTCGCTGACTGTGTTGGTTTGACTGGAGTTTGAAATCAACTCTGCTGCACAATTATTATTTTTAGGATTAACAGGATTGATCAACATTGTCTCTAGTTACACTTTAATCAGGAGGTCTTCAGCTTCTTGTGTTTCATCTCAGAGCAGCTGTGTGACTTTTCTTTACCTTCTGAAAACAAGTCCTTTATGATCTGCGCTGTTCTGATTCCTCCTCAGAAACGGATGTCTTAAAGTAATAAAGAATATAATCCAGAACCTGAAACACAGAAGATGAAATGACAGAATACTTCTTTATTCTGCCATATGTGCGTAAAACAAAGATATATTCTTAATACTTTATCCACATCAAAGCATCCACCTTCCACATTACTTTCCATTCACCAAAATGACTTGGTCTGTAAATAGTTTGTTTCTTTTGTCTCTGGGCAGTAGCTGCTAATTGCTCACTGATCAAAGCAGATATCAGAATATTAAAACATGCAAAACTTTGTGTCCAAACACAAATGAATGAGCATACAGACTTTTCAAAGGTACCGTCAGTGAGGAGCAGCGAGGTTTCACCACAGTAAAAAACAATGGTGGTCTGAAGGCTGAAGATGATCTGCATATGTACATATTTCATGCATCTCGCAGAGCACAAGTTCATATTTAATGCAGGAGGTCTCTATTCAACAGATTGTCATGCATTAATCACACACCTAACAGCGGGCAGTTCAGCTCCGTGTGGTGGCTTGTATTTTATGATACTGTCATAGATCAGTGAAAGCAGGAAATGTCTAGACAGTATGAGTTTAAAATACTTTCCAAATGTAATCAATAAGCGGCTTGAGGGAGTCATTGTAATACCATTAACTTTCTGTTGTTTAAATGCTATGCCTCTTTAAGATAAAAAACGAAAGAGAATATGTCAGAAGGTCATCTTGCTGCCCTGTTTAGACAACAAGAAGCCCAAAACATTAATCTTTTCATGACAGAAGTTCCACACTAACTAAACTTTGCTGCCAACTAAAACTTTGCTGCCATACTGTATGTTTTTAATATATAATAAATATATATATATATATTAATATATAAAATAAGCAAATGACCAAAAATCAGCACAAATCAATTATTTTCTTATCAATATTATTTTCACTTTCTGATTCATGTGTGTATGATTCATCGCTGGCTATTATTTCAATAAGTTTTTGTAATCTTTCACCAAATGTAATAACTTCACCTCTGAAATGACTTTCCTTTCTAGCTGACATCATTGTATGCTCGTACCTTCCAGCACCTCCCTTTCAACTGCTAACATGACTGTAATGCTTATTCATTCAGCTACAGGCATCACTGACATAACAAACTTCATCTGAGAAATGACAATGTTCTTACTGGCTGATGGGAGTGATTTCCTCATCACCGTGATGCCCAGCCTCGTGACTAACAATAAAACAACAACTGCAATGTCTCTTCTGCTAAAAACCTTTTAAAGAGAAAGAGCAGCTCATTAAACACAACAGGGAATCTTAATACCTGAGGTTCATCTTCAAATAAATCCATAGCTTTAGTTTCAAAATAGTTTTGAAATAGTTTTTGATTCCCTCCTGGAAGTATTTAGATAAAAGTAATTTTAGGCTTCAGTTCAGTGCTGTAATTTCATTAAAACAGTCCTACTGAAGGTCGTGCCCCTAGAACAGTTGATAATTCAAGTCAATAACTTCAGTGTGAGAGTGAAACTGCACCACCAGGACAACTGTGGATCTGTCATATGCATCACATGTCATTCGAGCTGTGTACATGCTGTTGTCTGTGAGAGTTCCTCACCTGGGCCTGAGCTGTTCAGAATGAGACAGTGAGAATCTCATTACAGGGCTGTCAGCTTCCTCTGTGTATTGAGTAATGAGACATCTCCTGTCTGAAGCTCAAGATGCTTTTGTGCAGATTAATGAAGTGAATTAGAACCCTTCAGAACCCCTCTTTGTCCAGAGTTTACATTTGTTATTCACATCAGAGTAAAACACTGAGAACACACATTGCTTAACCAACAGAATCTTGGGCTTTTCTCCTACAACTAAAAGGAGAGTTGTCAGTGTCACAGATTGATTTGGTGTGTGTAATACTGTGATGGTTTTCATTCTTTGGGATTGCAGTTTTGTTCCGGCCTGCTGGCACACTGCCCCAGCATTGACTTCTCCATGACCGTGACCTTCCTGGAATTTCCTCCAGCCCAGCACACATACAGTCACTGTGAGTTTATGGGAAAACAGCTTCTGTGAAAGAATACATGATCATTGATCATGAATGTTTTTTTTGTTGTGTGAAGAAGTAAAACTGATGCACAGACAGAACAACAAACTTCAACTAAAAGTGCCACAGTTGATCTTAGTATAAATGTATTTATTCTAATAATAAACTCTCATGTTTCAAGTGGTAATGAAAGGAAACAATAAAAAGGAATGATATGAGATTAAACAATCTAACCTGCCCATATGAATCAATCATAAATAAAACAAAATTAATCTTTTCTGCTATCTCAATTATTTCTTCTAAGTATATATATATATAATTTTTTAACTTACATGCGTCTCCTCTGGAGTTTAAGAGGAGATCGCAGCTTGTCTCTGCGCGGACTGTACTAAGATTTTCTTACACAACAAAGTCTGAAATCCAAAGCCAAAGATTTCATCAACTCGTGAAACTCAAGAAATGAGATTTGAACTGCCTGAACTCAAGCAAATTCCTTATCAGATTCCTCCAGGAGCAGCTGATCTGGTCTTTATCTTCAAATTCATTTGATAGCTCTACTGTACGCTGAATGTAAACAACCATCTCCTTCTCATGTTTTTATTTCTCCTCAGGAGAAACGCCTGAGATGAAGCTGACACTAAAACATACCTGAAAACTTTATAAAGTCTAGTGATTAAATAGGAACAACCCCTGAGCAATGAAAATGTCCTCCAGGTGTGCATTAGAACACACATTTTATTAATATACAGAACATGGAAATTCATGTATTAATTTTACAGTATTTTTACAAATTAGCTGTTCAGATTTTGTGCTGAGTCTGTCAAGCTTTTGTCTTTGCGTCCTCTTTCTTGAAGCAAAACTTGAGAGTTTGTGTGATTATTCCAAGGAAATGAAGAAACATCTAAATGTGAAACATGTAAATGAGATTTGACAGCACTCTGTTTCAGCCTCAGCTGTTTGCTCTCTCTAATGCCTCTTCCCAACAGTTATTGGCATCATTAGTCATCTTATGGGAGCCTCACTTTGATGGTTTCTGGATCTGAGGAGGGAATACTGAAGGCATCCAGCTCTCTGTGAAATGAGCATGTTCTTGAGGTGGGTGCCTGGTTAACAGAGGAATTTTAACAGCAGGGTAATGCCTTGATTTCCAGAAACATGTTTGTTGCTGTACATATATTTAAATATATATATATATATATATATATCTTCTGT
>JAZGTJ010015388.1:0-13416 GCA_036877575.1 Botia almorhae | reverse complement strand
GGATGTTCTGGGTTCATTCCGACTCCGTTGAACCCAAGGTACAACATGTACTTTGCCACTGCTATGCTACAATAAACATCTTCATCAAGATCTTCTACGTCCTATTCACTTTTTCTTACAACTGGGATGAGACCGATGTTACGGAGGTCTTGATCATGTGTACGTATGTAATGGAACTATGCGTCTGGCTACAATCAAAAAATGAGAAACATGACATTGTTAAAGTTGTCAAAATGGTGGTAGCCCACGTACTGGGGCAAGATGTTAAGATGCTTTATTGTGTGATATTTTCTGCCAATATGTAAACATATTATTCTACTACTATGTCACGTGCAAAATTGTACCAGTTGTATTGTGTGTGTGTGTGTGGGTCATTTTCTGCTAATATGTAACCGATTTAATCCTCGTGTTATGTTATTTGGTACATGATGTGTACCAAATAAAAGTATGAATTATACTACGTTGTCATTCTTTTGTAGAGAGTCGAAATGTCATAATGGCTGAGCTCATGAAAAAGATTTATTACACGCTTTCCAACCTCGGTTCTTTAGGGGGTAAAAAACGCTTAAAAGACACATTTCTAAAGGACGGAGGCGTATGGCTAACCGATCAGCAGGTTTTAGAATGGTTGGCCGGCGAGGACGCTTACACTCTGCACAGAACGGCTCCTATAAAATACAAACGAAACAGAGTTATTGTTTACGCATGGATACGCAGTTCCAGGCAGATCTCGTCGATATGACAGCCTACGCCAAGGAAAATGATAATAATAAATATTTACTAACCTGTATAAATGTGTTTAATAAGAGCAGAATAAGAATAAGAGCAGACCGGAAGTTACTAAGGCGTTTGAATCCATACTCGATTCTGCTTTTTAAAGTTCTGTTGAATCGCTCGATGATGCTTGCTTTTAAATCGGCCATGCTGCAAAATAATAAATATCGTGCTTCTGTCAGGATCTGGAAGGAACAAAGAAACCAAAAGCAAGCAAGGAGAGTTTATTGATAACAGTAATTGAGGGGAAGGGTTTAACAGTCACTATCCCGGCTTGGAGGAGGATGATGTTCAGGTGGGCAGCCGGGCACAGACAGAGACTATGATGCTGGCAGCCGGGCACAGACAGAGACGGTGATGGCGGTTAGACTGGCAGCTGGACACAGACAGAGGCGGTGATGGTGGGACCCTGGGAGGATCACAAGACAGGGCGGGAATGGGGCTGGAATGGCCACAATGCGGAGACCCAACCTGGAGGAAGGCTGGAGAGCAATGAGGTGAGCAGGCAACGGCAGACTCCGGGACAGATGGCAATCCCACCGAGGACTGGGGGAAAACCGGTGAGTAGGGGCGCTGGAACACAAAACACAACAAATGACACGGGAGGATGGTCTGGAGCTTGGGACTGGACAAGACAACATAAACTAAACTAATGCCAAACTGGAGCAAAACTGAAATCCCGAAGGGGATAAACCGGCTATAGCTGGCTTGATTAAGACTAAGACTAGAGCTAGAAACCTAGCGCTAAGGCTAAGCTAAGGCTAAGGCTAGGACAAACAGACAGACTAAAGTTTTCCTGTAGCTCAGTGGTTAGAGCATGGCGTTAACAACGCCAAGGTCATGGGTTTGATCCCAGGGATTGCACATACTCAATGTATAGTGATCAATGTATAGTATAATTCAATGTAAGTCACTTTGGATAAAAGCGTCTGCCAAATGCCTAAATGTAAATGTAAAGTTTCGGTCAGCAAATGGAAATATCCACGACAGTCTGACAAAGAAGGAAGAACACGAGGGAAATATAAAGGGTGAGAGTGATGATGACTGAAGTGTAACAGCTAGGACAACACGAGAGGAAGGGGCTGACGCGGACAACAGAGCATGTGGGGAGCTGTCAAACAACCGCGTGCTGATTGAACCAGCGTCCTGACAGCTTCTTCATCAAATCTTGAAAACGCTTGGTAAAGAATTCCTTTCCACGATCCGTCTGCAATTTCTGCGGACAGCGCCCTTCATCGAGTATGGATTTAAACACCTTACTAACTTCCGGTCCGCTCTTATTCTTTAGCGATCACGTCCACGAGTACTTGCTAAACACATTTATACAGGTTAGTAAATATTTATTATTATAATTTTCCTTGGCGTAGGTTGTCATATCGACGTGATCCGTCTGGAACTGCGTATCCATGCCGTAAACAATAACTCTGTTTCGTTTGTATTTTATAGGAGCCGTTCTGTGCAGAGTGTAAGCGTCCTTGCCGGCCAACCATTCTGATACCTGCTGATCGATTTTTTTACCCCCTAAAGAACCGGGGTTGGAAGGCGTGTAATAAATATTTTTCATGAGCTCTGCCATTATGACATTTCGTCTCTCTACAAAAGAATGACGACGTAGTATAATTCGTACTTTTATTTGGTACACATCATGTACCAAATAACATAACATGAGGATTAAATCGGTTACATACAGTATTAGCAGAAAATTACCCACACACACACACACACACACATTACCAGTTGTTACCAGTTACAATTTTCCACGTGACATAGTAGTAGAATAATATGTTTACATATTAGCCAAAAATGTTACACAATAAAGCCGGTACAATTTTACACGTTGTCCAGCCCAAAATTAAAACTTATGCAAGCCCTACCTGTTACGGTTAGTTTTGCGGAACTGGGACGAAGGGGTAGGATGTGGTAATAAATAGCAAAAAATATTTATTAAAGAAAGCATACAAACACCTAACCATTAAATAGTAGCACGGTCAACAACAGATGCACAGCAGCGTAGCTCAATGAGATAATCCTAGAAACACAGGGAACAAGGAAACCACAAACAATCCAACAATCACAGACAAACTAAACATCAAAACAGGGAACTATAACCCCTTTAATAATTTTGAATCCGACATCGGCGCATCTGTCTGCGGTGTCAAACCCCATATGACTATCGTTGCTGGCGCTGGCGTTGCTGGAGTCTTACAGGGTGTGCATTTTCATCCAACGGTATAGGATGTACGGCGTTGTCGGTGGATAAATCGGGATCGTTGCGAAGAGCAGCTTTGCCGTCGTTGTCCAAATCGTGGTCTTCAGAAATTATTGTTGTAGGTGGTAATTGCTGGCTCTTTTTAATGGCTGTAGTAAATGGCCGGAGTCGGCTCGATACACGAATCACCAAGCACGCTTTTTTTAACAGTTAACTCCGCGGTAGCTGTTGAGCATATCGCACCACGTAAACATTTTGTTTACAGCCGGAAACATGAGTCTCAAACCGTAAACGTCGCGCCATTTGAAAAAAAAACTCATCTCGTGATGTTCGGCACTCTGGATGATTGCTGAGCGTTCGTGTAGGAACCTATTGTCTTTGCAGTAGAAAATGTAAACGCAGTCATCCGGCCTCTTTTTAGAATGGTTGCTGACCACGCGGTACCGACCATATGGCAACAGAGCGTCCCACTCTGCAATGTATAGAGGCTCTTTGTGACATTCTTTCAGGTCGTTTCAGACATGACTGTAAAACAAATTCCAGTCTTTAAAACCGAAATCCAGGCAGGTGTCCTCTCCCGGTCGGTACAAACATGTATTTTCGGTCAGTAATGTAAAACGTCACAATGCGGGAATATTTATTAAATATATATCCCACTACTCTGTCGTAACCCAACTGAATTTTATCCCTAACAATGGTCCTGTTTTCTTGAAGAAACTGTGTCAGACTGATATTGCCGCCCGCTTTTTTCGGTGCCATCCCCAACCGTTCCGTCTCCTCTTTGGACCATTCTCTTAGCAGCGTTTTAGGAGAGTAGCTTGAACCGGCCATGTCTGTGTACAAAGTTACCGTTCTCCGCTCTCTACCCTTTATATTCATGCTCACACACTTAGCAGAAGCTAAAGCTTCACCCTATGACAGCTGTTACGAGGCCCACAAGGATGTGAACGCGCTTTAGACACGTTCACCCAAATAGCGGAGGCTACAGCTTTCCCCGGATATCTCTTTTATGAGTCCCACGAGAATGTAAACACGCTTTAGACATCACACTTAGCGGATGCTAAAGTTTCACCATATGCCGCTGTCCGTCAAGAAATAGACACCTGTTACAAACTCTATCCACTCTATTTATCCGCACACATTATTTTTTTCATATCATACATATTTATCCCATTTAAAAATAAACACTCTATTTATTCCCACACATTATCATTTTTTCATATCAAACATATTTATCCCATTTAAAAATATGATGGCTGTTACGAGGCCCATGAGGATGTGAACACGATTTAGACACCTTCACACAGCGGGGCTAAAGTTTGACCATATGCTGCTTGTAAAGAAGCCGGGCTCCCGCGTTGAGCAAGGAGCCCGGACTTCTGTTGTGACATTGCTTTTTATGGGTTTTATGTCACTTCCGGTTTTGTAATCACATCATCGTCATCACCTGTGTTTTTATGATTTGTATGTGTATTTAAGTTCCGGGTTTTGTATGTGTAGTCGTGGGTTATTGTTTGGAGTTTTGGAGTTCTGGTTATCATTATATTTAGTCGTATCTTGCCTGGTTTTTGGATTTGCGCTCGTGTTTGTGAATTATGGTTTGGGATTACGTTTTGGATACTTCTGCCCCGGTTTCTTGTATTACATGTTCATTGTGGTTTGTCTTCTATTTCAGTGCTGTTTGCATATGTTGTCGCCCTTTTTGTTTTACAGTTAGTGTTTGTGTTTCTTTATGTTTTTCACTCATTAAATATCGTTCACTTTATTTCCGCGTTCTCGTCATTGTTTATGATAAACACAACCGGCCTTCCCGTAACACCGCTGTCCATCAAGAAAGAGACAGATGTCACAAACTCTGTCCACTCCATTTATCTGTATATCAAAAATATTTATCCCATTTAAAATATAAATACTATTTATCCACACACATTATCATTTTTTTATATCAAAAATATATCAAACATATTTATCCCATTTAAAAAATACACTTCAGGGTTTAATCTAGGGCAAAGGTTACATAGAGAATAAAGGTCACATAGGTGAAAGACATCCCAAAAGGTCAAGGTCAACCCAAGGTCATTTGACCCCCTCGAATAGCGGGGAGGGGAAGGTCAAAGGTCAAACCCAATTATCATTTTAACATAAAGTGCCCCATATTTACTACTCTGACAATACCACCTTTTTGTTTTTGGAATTGCAGAATTTACTAATGCGCGTGATTGACAGGTGACACGATAAACAAAGAACCTCAACACATGGCGTGGGGCACCCTAGTGGCCACAGGGGCCCTATACAACTGCTTATAATGCTTATTAGTCGGCCTGGTGTTCTGTCGATTTGTTCTAGGATTTGTGATGCTATGTGTTAATTGATTATAGAGATGCAAATGATATTTGAAATGAATTTTCTCTTTTTTAAAGATTTTATTATGTATTTGCATATGAAATATATGGTATTATTGCCTTTAATGGTATGTTGTAAATTTAAGAGACTGCAAAAATAAAAAGTGTTCCCAAAATCATCAGGCAAGAAATAAACGAATGGCCTACTGTTTCTGCAGATATAATCCCTTTAGTCATCCTTTTAAACTCTAAAATCTCTTTAATGATGCCTAAAGTAAGGCCTGTCACAAATGTTTAACTGAATTCTGCCTGTTCTTATAGACATCACTGGTTTCTACTGGGCAGACAAACACAGCAACATACAGTGGCACCCAGGTCTCAGGTTAAATGTGTAGTGATAACATTGTACAGGTAAAATCAGAAAATGTGTTTTGTTTGTGACCCATAAAAACATGTCTGTCAGGTTCGTGAGCAGGAAGAACCCAAATGCAGGCAGCGATATAAACAAAGACTTTATTAACAACCAAGACGATAACAGAGGAATAAACACTAGAAACTAAACACGATTTCTAACTAAATGCCACGAGGGCATACAGACAAAACGAGACCGGACAAGAACAAAACATGAGACAAAACAGGCAAGATGTTGGACAAACGAGCATGACATTCAGCACAATGGACATTACATTAGACAAGACAGGAGACACCTTAGACAAGACAGGGACAATAGACAACAAGGCGGGCAAAACAGAAGGTAAGGACATGGTAAGGGCTTTAACTGAATTACGAAACATAGGTAAGGCAACTAAAAGGGAATTAACTAAATTATTACATAAAGGGAAAACTGAAAACACAGTCTGGGCAGCACAAGAGGGGAAATTAGGGTGACGAGCCAGGCTGGGAGTCCATGGGAGCGCGGTCGGCCCAACCCTGGGCCGACAACCAGGAGAACTGGGGAACTTGGGAGGACCACTCATTCCTGGCGCCTTGGGAATTGGCCCTATGGCCATCCTGCCAATTCGGCAGGTCGGTGCCAGGAACATAGCTGAGGCAGGCGTCTTCTGGGACGATGCTGAGGCGGGCGCCTTCTTGGGAGGATAGGCGGGCGCCTTCTTAGGGGTAGGCACAACTCCGATTTGGCCGGCAGACCTCGCCGAGACAGAAACGGGACAGACTTGACCGGCGGCCGCCGCGACAGGAACAGGACAGACTTGACCGGCGGCCGCCGCCGCGACAGGAACAGGACAGACTTGACCGGCGGCCGCCGCCGCGACAGGAACAGGACAGGCTTGACCGGCGGCCGCCGGGACAAGGCTGATGAGGCGGAGAAGGCTGCTGGAGGGCAGATTGGGAACTGGGGTCCGAACGGGCATATAAAGGAGAGGTCAGCCTGTGGCAGGGTGAATGCTGCCACAGCCGGACCGGGCTCTGGACTGGTGGGCGCCTCCGGGCAGGCGGGCTGCTTTGGACTGGTGGGCGCCTCCGGGCAGGCGGGCGCCTCGGAACCAGGCTCTGGACAGGTGGGCGCTTCTGGGCAGGCGGGCGCCTCGGAATCAGGCTCTGGACAGGTGAGCGCCTCTGGGCAGATGGGCGCCTCGAGTCCGGGCTCTGGACAGGTGGGCGCCTCTGGGCAGATGGACGCCTCAGGACCGGGTTCTGGACTGGCGGGTGCCTCTGGGCAGATGGACGCCTCAGGACCGGGTTCTGGACTGGCGGGCGCCTCTGGGCAGATGGGCGCCTCGGGTCCGGACTCTGGACAGGTGGGCGTCTCTGGGCTGGACTGGAACACAGACAGAACCGCGTATTCCAAAAAGGGAAGGCCTGTCTGGGGAGGAACGGGCAGCTCGTGGGCACGCGAGCTGGCGACAGTCTTGACCCACCACTCTGGGGACAGACTCATGACACCTAAAGACAAGGACAGGACCAACAGTTAACAGATCAAAAAAACAAATCGCTGTCTGCTGGGTTCTGTGCTGGCCGGTTAGTGAGCGGGAAGAACCCAAATGCAAGCAGCCGTATAAACAAAGACTTTATTAACAACCAAGACGATAACAGAGGAATAAACACTAGACACTAAACACGCCACAAGGCAAACTGGAAAATAGTTTAAGAAATTAAAACGCACAATTCAAAACTGAAGTGAAGAACAATCTACTGGGATGAATAATAAATAAACATACACAATGGTAAAATAAGGAATAACTGAAATTCTGTATTATATGTGCAAATTAACCACATGAGACAGATATAGACTACAACTAGAACATGAACTAAATGGGGAATCTCTAAACATAGAACAGAGCTGGACTAGGACAGTACTCAATAACAAGACACCACAGAAACAACAACAGACTTAAGACACGACAGGCCACAACAGCGACGAACAAGAAGCAAGGCTCTCAAACAGCGGGCAAACAGAATCGCAACAACATCCACATCGAACAATACAAACGGCACAAGACAGCGAACACGAGGGCATTAAATACACAGGGGAAAATGAGAACGACAGGCGCACGACATTAACGAGAAAACATAGGAACAAGGAGGCGGGGTAATGACGCAAGACTGGAGAGCACATGGCTAATGAATATGCGATTAGCCATGTGCTTCCACACGTAATGCACACCCAGAGCGCGAGTTTAAACTCCAAATCATCAAATGCGGAATAAGTCGGAGTCTAAGCCCCGCGCTCTGACACGTAACAGAGTCAGGATCCTGGCAAAGCGCGACCCCAGACCAGACAAAAGCCAGGATCCTGACAATGTCCTGTTTTTATGGGCTGTGACATATAAACTACAGGTCAAACGTTTTGGATTTCTCACTAATTCATTTAGATGTATATATTTAGATTTTTCAAATTTTTTAGTAATATTAAAGCTATCTGTAGCTATGGAAATTATTTTGTAAATATAATATTTACATTATTTATTATATTATGTTAATGTATAAAAATTATTTCAAACATTTAAGAAACGCCTTCAGATTGAAAGACTTAAGATCATAACAAACATTTTAGGCAAATGATGCTACATTCCAATGTAAAAACTATTTAAAAAATCACTGTTAGTGTTTTGCTATGTTTGTGTGAAACACTCACACCTCCTGTTTGGAAGTGATTAGCACCAAAAGAACTTGATTGTGTATACCAATATTCAGTGATCAGTAGTTGATGTTTTATTTAACTTTGTTGTGGCAGACAAAAATTAGTTTAGTTAATGGGTTCAGTAATTACATGTGCACATTTATATGTCTATCCCTGTAATCTAATCTTAAAGGCTCTTTGGAATTTGAGGAGAGTGAAGTGGTGGTTGCAGTGATTCTGTCACGATGCAAACAAAAAGAAGAGAACCCAAAAGCAGAAAACACAAGGGCATTAAATAGAGAAGGAACTAAGAGGGAAAATGAAGGAAAACAGGTGAAGAGAATTAACTAAAAACAGGATTAACAAGGAAAGGGGCGGGGCGGAGAGCACATGGCCAATGCAAACAAAGTCCATGTGCTTCCACAAACGATAAGAAACAGAGCATGAGTCAAGATCCCAACTCCAAGAAACAAGAACTAGAACTAGGATTGAGTCAGAATCTAGATATCATGCTCTGACATAAAACACAGGTAATGTTAGGGTCCTGGCAAAGGAACAAGGAAAACTCAGAACAAGAATCCAGGACCCTGACAGGTTCAGTCACTTGACAAGAAAATCGCATATATCCTCCATCAACCAGAGTTCAAAACCCTTGAACCACACAACTGCTTAACTGGAGAGGTACTTATATGTATATATTTGTTTTACAAATGGTGATTTATAATTTATTGTAAAAGGACCCAGCACTGTAAATACTTTATAGAAATCTGGGCTAAATTCTCTGCATGGGTTAAGTTTTTACAACATTGAAACAACATGTTTGATGTCTGAACATTAATTACTTTGCATAGTTATTTGACTTTAGAAGTGACAGAAGTGCAGTTCCCTGAATGGTTGTGAAAGTTGGCCACCCTTGTCCTCTATTGAGTGACACTGCTTTCTGGTCTCTGTGTCCTTTAATTATAATGCTATTACCAAAGAGGTTTTATGACAGAAGTGCAGTTCCCCCTTAAACCAGTAGGGTTAACCAGTCAAATGAGTGGTTGTGAAAGTTGGCCACCCTCGGCCTCTATTTCCTGTCTCTATGTCTCTGAACAAAAGCAAACTGTAACAAAAAGATGGGTATAATAGACACAGTTCTTTATTTAACAAGTAGGGCTAGAAGCAATGGTTGTGAAAATTGCACTGTGTCGCCCTTTATTGAATGTCATTTGTTTTGTACCTCTATAAACCTTAACCAAAAACTGTTACAACAAGGCTGATTTTGGACATGCATTTCCATATTCAATCAGTAAACAAAAGGTTGTGAAAGTTGCCCACCGATGTCCTCTATTTAATGTCACTGGCTTGATGTCCCCATGTCTCTGAACAATAAACCTAAAACAAAAAAGGTTATTAAAAACTTGCAATTCCTTATTTAACCAGTAAACAAAAGGTTGTGAAACTTGCACACCATCGTCCTCTACTTTGTGTCTCTTTCTGTCAGGGTTTTGGACGGGAGGAACCCAAACGCAGACAGGAATAAAACAAAACTAATTTATTAACAAATACTAACAAAAGCAACAAGGAAAACGAACTTAAACTTGCCACAAGAGGGCGTTAAAGAAATCTAAACTGAAATAAACACAACAGTATTCAAACAAACTACAAAAACAAGGCTGGAACTTAAGAACAATCACGACGATTCAAATAAGGGAAAACAAAAGTGCATAAAGAATATTATAAATAATTAATTAAACACTCAAAGAAACTAAACGGAAATGATACAAACTAAAAAAACTAGACATGAACTGAATTTCACAACTGGTCACAACCGACTAGACAGGGCAAACACTGCGCCGACAAACGAAGATAGACATGGGAAACAAACACAAAACATCGACATGACTCAAAGTGAGTAAAAACTGGGACGGACAACAAATAGTGAGACTAACGTAGAATTTACAGGAATTGAAAGCAAATAGCAAATAGCGAGACTAAATAACGAGCTTTGAACAACGAGAAAGAAAACAATGAGCTGGGTGATCAGACGGACCAGCACAAGACAACAAACGCGAGGGGATTATATACACAAGGGAAACAATTACAAACAGGTGCGCAACATTAACGAAATTAGTAACAAGGGAACGAGGAGGCGGGGGAATGACGTAAGACAGGAGCACATGGCCGATGAATATGTAATAGCCATGTGCTTCCACACATAACGCACACCCAGAGCATGAGTCCAGACTCCGCCCTAAAACGAAACTAAACAGAGACAGAAAGGATTGAGTCTGATCCTTGCGCTCTGACACATAACAGGACAAAGCCAGGATCCTGGCGAAACGTGATTTCAAGGACTAGACAGAGCCAGGATCCTGACACTTTCCCCTTCGACAAAAGACCTATTACATGAGAAAGGTTCATTTTGGATATACAGTTCACACACCGAGCAATACAAAAACGTAGAAAATTAGCAGATTTTCCACACTCCCTTACTTACCGCCTCGCCACAACAAACCCTTCCTGGGGAAAGTCACATTGGGTCCGCTTTTGCGAGTTATAATTTCATAATATCGAGTGAAAATCACAAAATAATGATTGTGAAATATTATTAGTTTTCTACTCTTTGCAGTAATACGATTGAGGGAATTTTTGTGGAAGAGGTTTTGGAGTTATTGCCGTTTATCGCGGAATGTGTGCTGAATGTCGAAAACAAAACTAACTTAATCCCGATTTATTAAAGCTCCCAACTGTCCAACACACATCTAAAAATGTTATTCATTTACCACAGCTTCTGCTAAACGCACTACAACAATATATCTGGAATTAAACAACACTAAAACTGCATCACGAACAAAAATGTAAAAAAAAAAAAGTAAGGGCATAGTAACATACAGTCACATTATCTTGATGAGCAAACGCGGCAGATAAACGATTAAGGCTTTCCTCCTCACGTCTTTCGCGCCGACTGAGGTTCTTGCTCCCACAATGCAATGCGTAATTCAAAATACAGGTAAAACGCCTGTAAAATGACAATACAGAAAATTCCTTCATATTATTACGATATTTTGTTCTGTATCTTAACTTTTTTTTTTTTACTTTTTTTACAATGTTTATTAAAACAACTTTTATGTGCTCTTGTCTTAGCTACATGTAAAGACCCCTGTAGTCAATAATGTTATTGTTAGGGAGGAAACTCCCACGCCGCCTCCTCAGTGCCACCAGAGGGAACCGTCACCAGAGTACTAAGATTTCTATTAGGACTCAATTTCCCAGAAGCCCCATGCCTAGAACTCATTATTTCTGGTTGCTTCACCTGTTTCCCATTAAGCGCTCTATTTAAGCCCACTGGTTGAGTCACTCGTTCCGAAGTCTTGTTTTGCCCTGGCTAACATTTCTGAGCAGGCTACTACTGGTTTTTGATTTATACTGTGTTTGGTTTTTGGATTGTCTATCATTTTGATTGTTTGTCGCCTGCCATTGTCTCTTGCTTTGGATTACGATTATGATTGTTATCTGCCTGTCCTGATTTTCGCCTGTTATATCGATACTACTTTCTAGTCCATATTGCACTGTTTGCTGGTGTTTTGACCTTTTGCCTGTTTGACCACGTTTAATAAAGTGCTGCGAATGGATCCACACGACCCCCACCCTTTGTTAGTTATTTCTTAAACTTGAACTCTGATCATAAAAATAACAGATTTAAGCCTGTTTCCTGTGAAGCTAATTCCATCATGCCATACAATAGCTCAGCTGTAACTGTACACCATTTCTTGCCTTTTCATAAAAAAAGTAATCAGTAATATATATTCATATATTTTGGTTAAAGAGCCCCTTTTCCTTAGGATGGAAGATTTCCTGGAACAAGAAGCTTACACAGAGCCTTTTACATCAGGGATGGCATGGAGCTCTTTTGACCAGACAAAATGGGTCTGTGGACCCAAAGTTCATTATTTGTTGCCCAAAGTTTGAGTGTTTCTGTTACAAGTATGCTTAGTTTTTAAAATTATACCTCCAGTTCTTTTTTTAAATAGAGAAATGCATGTTGCACTTGTTATATTTTGTAATGTTTATTTAGAATTTTATAAAGCACATTTTGCATAAAATACTCATACTATGTCTTAAAGTACTATGTGTACCAACATGAACATATAGAAAATAATATTACTTCATAACAGTCTAATGGATAACATGTTAAAATATGCTTACATTAGTTAAATAAATTGAATAAATAAATAGCAATAAGCAATACCTTAACTGCATTTGTATTCTTGGTTACTAATTTAAAGTTTTATTAATATAGATCTAAAATTTAAAAAGCTGTCAATGTTATCATTATTTCACGCAGTATGAATTAACAAAGAACTACTGTTTCTGTGTCCATTAATCAAAATAAAAACATGGTGAAATATTGCTGTGTACACTAGGATACCTTATGCATGTACAGATTAACGTGTAACCTTATTGGCCCAGTTTCCCGTTAAGGGCTTAAAATAAACCAGGACTAGGCTAATTCTACTTAAATTAATCCACACTAAACAACTGACTTTCTGAGATGTTGCTTAAATTTGGATTAACTAGTTCTAGACTACAGAGTCTCAGATTATCTTAAGTGAGATCATCTTTTGGAAACCCGATTAGATTAATGGCATGCCCATGTGGCTAAGGAGAGGTTGCTATAAAAACCTGGTATGGAATACTAGTAATTCATTAGTCTTAAGGAGTGTGTGGAACAGGAGTCACTACACTTAACCAAAAAATGGATAAAGGCTGAAGAAAACGCTCAAAAAACTTCAGTGAATTTAAGAAGACCCTTTTTAAACAAATTGTATCAAACTATCCTGTAATTGAAAACAAACAGCATGATTCAGGTACAGAAAACAAGAAGAAGGCGGCATGGATTTCCATATTGAATGAATTCAATTCAAATGAAAAAGTAACCAAACGGACACTCCAACAAGTTCAGGTAAGATTTATTGTTGCCCCATTCTTACAAATCAGTCAATTATAAATGTTTTCATTAATGA
>JAZGTJ010015387.1:0-13416 GCA_036877575.1 Botia almorhae | reverse complement strand
CGCTCAGAAATGTTACCAATGGCAAACAAGACTTCGCAAAGAGCATGAGTAAATGTCCGGGTTAAATACTGTGGCTGATGAGTTTCAGGTGTGGGTTCAAAGGTGAACAGGTGAGTGCGGTGGCTGATGGGAAATGTAGTCCAGACTGGAACGCTAGTACTCTGGGGATGACGATCTCTGCAGCCGCGGTGGAGAGGGAGCTGGAGCCTCCCTCGTAACAGGAAATAATAAATTAAGAAATGCTTAAATGCAACGAGGAGTTGTCTAGGCAAAAGCGGTCACTTCCGCTATGCGTTAGTATGTCCCAGTACTTGCATATTGTGCTGCTGCACACTAAAATGTGTATACTTTTCCATAACAAAAACAGTACATACTCTAAAGGTGTAGTATAAGTCAGCAAACTGGGACACAGCAATAGTTTTTTCTCAACTTGCTTAAAGTTCAGAAAACTATCAGCAGCTTGCATAGCGATCTATGGTCAGACATAAGCAAGAATGTGCTTTTTTACACGCAGACTCCTAAACACGTGCAGAGAGAGTACTGATTCACTCGTGCTGATTATAAATAACAGACCGAAGGAAAAAGTATTGATTTGTTGATCTACAGTCATGGCCAAAAATATCGGCACCCTTGCAATTACGTCAGAAAAAGCAACACTTCTCTCAGAAAATTGTTCAAATTGCAAATGTTTTGGTATTCACGTGCTTATTGTTTTAGTTTGCACTGGAACAATACAAAAAAACAGAGAAGAAAAGTCAAATCTGATACAATTTCACACAGAACCCAAAAAATGCCCTGGACAAAATTATTGGCACCCTGTAAAAATTTTAAAAAATAATTGCTTTTCAAGAATGTGATGTAATTTGTATTTAGACCCACCTGTGGCAAGTAACAGGTGTGGGCAATATAGTAATCACACTTGCAACCAGTTAAAATAGAGAAAAGTTGACTTAACCTTTGTGTTGTGTATCACACTGAGCATGGAGAAAAGAAAGAAGTGTAAAGAGTTGTCTGTGGGTTTGAGAGAAAAAATTGTGGGAAAACATGGACAATCTCAAGGCTACAAGTCCATCTCCAGAGATCTTAATCTTCATTTGAACCCAGATTAACTTCCAAACTTTAAACTGATCTACAGACATCTACAGGGTACAACAGTGTTAGCTCACACTATCCGTAGCCATCTAAATAAAAAGGGACGCTATGGTAGGAGACCCAGGAGGACACAAAGGCATAAAAAGCAAGACTGGAGTATGCCAAAACTTATGTGAGAAAACCACAATCCTTCTGGGAAAACGTACTGTGGACAGATAAGACAAAAGTAGAGCTTTTTAGTAAAGGACATCATGGCACTGTTTACAGAAAAAGAAATGAGGCCTTCAAAGAAAAAAACACAGTCCCTACAGTCAAACATGGTGGAGGTTCAAAGATGTTTTGGGGTTGCTTTGCTGCGTGAACAGTATCATGAAATCTGATGATTACCAAAGAATTTTGGGGCGCAACATAGTGGCCAGTGTCAGAAAGCTGTGTCTCCAGAGGTCATGGGTCTTCCAGCAGAACAATGACCCGAAACACACTTAAAAAAGTACACAGAAATGTTTACAAACAAAGCGCTGGAGAGTTCTGAAATGGCCGCAATGAGTCCAGATCTAAATCCCATAGAACACCTGTGAAGAGATCTCAAAACAGCAGTTGGGAGAAGTCATCCTTAAAATTTGAATGACCTGGAGCAGTTTGCAAAAAAAGAGTGGTCCACAATTCCAGTTGAGAGGTGTAAGAAACTCATTCATGGTTACAGGAAGTGATTGATTTCAGTTATTTTTTTCCAAAGGGGGTGTTACCAAATATTAAGTTAAGGGTGCTAATAATTTTGTCCAGGGCATTTTTTGGGTTCTGTGTGAAATTGTATCATATTTGAAGACTTCTCTGTTTTTTTGTGTTGTTCCAATGCAAACCAAAAAACGTGAGTACCAAAACATTTGCAACTGCAACAATTTTCTAAGAGAAAGGTAGCATTTTCTGAGAGAATTGCAAGAGTGCCTATATTTTTGGCCGTGACTGTATGTGATTAATTCCCAAGTTCATAAACGTTTGTGGGAATGTCTTGAATTATTACAGTAAAAATATTTGGGAAAGAAAAATGTGTGCAATACCCGCAATCCCGAGCTGAATTTCATGCCCTGGAATATTTAGAAAAATATACAACGTTTGGTACGCAATAAGATTTTGGTGTTTGGTTTTTAAAATCGTTACACCCCTACTAATTACTCATCACATTTCAAATTTTTAGGAATTGTTCAGAAAGAAATTCTTTGTTTTGTGTATTCTCTGCAGGATTTCCAACTGTGGTATTACACAGGAAGGCTGTGCTGCTTTGGCTTCAGCTCTGAGATCAAACCCCTCACACCTGAGAGAACTGAATCTGAACAATAATCATCCAGGAGACTCAGGAGTAAAGCTGCTCTCTGCTGTTCTGGAAGATTTACGCTGTAAACTGGAGAGACTAGAGTGAGTGTTATTGTGGTATCAAAACGTGTAATCTCCCCATGTGTTATTATGAATAATTTCTTGGATCTTTGAAGACAAACACACACACACAAGCACAAACCCATGTACAAAAGTAAGTTAAATGAAATCTTCCAAATTGGGCTATTTGTGTTTGTGTGCGTATGTGTTTGTCTGAGTATTTGTACTATTGGTATGTTTGGTTATGAAATTCATGAGAAATGCACATAGAGAGCGAACACAGGGCAAAGAGCATTTAGCCTCAGATCCTTTAGAGAACCTTTTTGAACTCCTACAGTGTTTGAACGATTTTCACAAAATTTGGTATGTTGAATCAAGGGACACCCACTAGAAAAAGTTATGTAATTTATGTTGATGACCCTTAGTGTTCTCATAAACTGTTTCAATGATTTTGATGTGAGCGTGCTTAAATGGATATGATGCTTTAACTTTGCAAAACTTTGGTGTATTGACAGAAACTTGGCATATGCCATCAAAGGCATGAGCTGAGAGTACATATACAGTTTCATTACAGAGATACCTTATTTCCACTGGTCCAGAGATAAGATAAGAAAAATTGCCTTTTTGCTTATGATATTTGAAAACCTTGGTCTAAAACAAATAGACTTATCTTTTTAGATTCCTTTAGGCATACTGAGTTAAACGATATCCTCTTTTTCCTGGATCGTCCGTTTTAGCCTAGGCCATTATGAATTTTGTCACAAGTGCAGTAGTTTATAAACATAATTTTGTATCACTGTGACACTTGGTAAGCTTGGTTTTACCTATAATTTTAAAAACTGCTTTTCCTATACTCATCATCATTGATTTCCACAAATATTTCCTTTGTGCCCTTAGCCAGCTTGACCCTGTTATTGCTGCTTGCAGTTAAATGTTGGGATTTTTGTAATTCTTCTCACTGAGCTACAGGTGTAGAATACGAATAAATGCAGTAGTTGCTGATTCAGCCACTGATTCAACCACTCAGCCTTAATTAACTTTATATTTAATATGATTTCACTTTTAAATCACAGGGTTTTTTACTATTTTGAAACACTGCTAAACCACTTGTTTATTAATTAGAAAAGAATTGTTCAGAAAGAAATTCTTTGTTTTGTATATTCTCTCCAGGATTTCCAGCTGTGGTATTACACAGGAAGGTTGTGCTGCTCTGGCTTCAGCTCTGAGAGCAAACCCCTCACATCTGAAAGAACTGAATCTGAGCCATAATAAACCAGGAGAGCCAGGAGTAAGGCTGCTCTCTGCTGTACTAGAGGATTCACGCTGTAAACTGGAGAGACTAGAGTGAGTGTTATTGTGGTATCAAAACATGTAATCTCCTCATGTGTTATTATGTATAATTTTTTAAATCTTTGAAGACACACAAGCAAAAACCTATTTACAAAAGCAGAAGTACATTCAGTTAAATCTTTCAAATTGGGCTATTTGTGTTTCTGTGTGTTTGTCTGAGTGTTTGTTATTATGTTTTGTTGTTAAATTGACGAGAAATGCATATGGAGAGCAGGCACAGGACAAGGAGCAATCAGCCTCTGATCCTTCAGAGGAGATAAGCAGTGACTCCTAACAGATCATGGCTTTGAGAGAACCTGGCAAGTTTGATCAATTCCTTGTTTTGTGTATTCTCTGCAGAATTTCCAGCTGTGGTATAACACAGGAAGGCTGTGCCGCTCTGGCTTTAGCTCTGAGATCAAACCCCTCTCACCTGAGAGAACTGAATCTGAGCCATAATCATCCAGGAAACTCAGGAATGAAGCTGCTCTCTGCTGTACTGGAGGACCCACACTGTAAACTGGAGAAACTAGAGTAAGTGTTATTGTGATATCAAAACATGTAATCACATGTGTAAGCTCCCTTTAATAATCAGACAATCCAACAATCTGTAAGACCTTTTATTATGTGTAGTTTTTTGGATCTTTGAAGACCAACACACACACAAACACAAACCTATTTACAAAAATAGATAAAAGTAAATTCAGTTAAATCTTCCAAACTGGGCTATTTGTGTTTTTGTGTGTATGTGTTTGTCTGAGTGTTTGTTGTTTTGTGGTAAAATTAATGAGAAATGCAGACACAGGACAAGGAGCATTCAGCCTCTGATCCTCCAGAAGAAAACCAGTGACTAAATGTCAGACAATGACATTAGATCTTTTAAAGACTGTTCCTTGTGTGTACTCAAGTAGATCAATCATATGAAACTTTAAATGGATATTTAAAATTTTTAAAGAAAAAAGATTTAAATCGATGCGACAACAGCAAAGCTAGGACATGAGACAGCATGATGCACAGTGAACTAGGAGTATTTGTTGTGCTTCGTGTTTATTATTCTTTTTGTGTGTGTATTATTGTGTTTGTTTTCATATTTAAGACAATGTCACTGCTTAATGTTTGTTTCTGCAACGAAGAGGCAAAGGCAGAGGGATCCATTTGCAGCGATTTATTAATAAGGCAGGCGGCGAAGGGTCAAAAACAATATATAATCCAGTCGGTAACGGTAAGGCAATCTGGAATAACGCTCTGAAATGCTGCACATGGCAAAACAAGACATTGCACAGGATAGAGTGCAGCTCTGGGCTTTATAGTCCACATAATAGTCTTCAGGTGCCAAACAGGAAGTAATCAGGACCAGGTACGGGTTCATGGGAAACGTAGTTTCCCATCGTAACCTCCTTCGTAACAGAGTGCACCACTGCCCCCCCCGGGGTCTCCCCCCCCTTCCACGAGAAGTAGGCAAATGGGAACATTTTAGGTGGTAGTCCATGCCCCTGAGACAGTATAGCACCTAAACCTAAGTTATAGACACGTCTACTTCAACAATAAAAGGTAGGTCTGGATCTGGGTGTCGCAAAATGGGAGCAGTAGTTAAACGTTCTTTGAGCTCAGCGAATGCTCCTAACTAATCTACTAGAGTGAAGTTTAGTGAGGGAGGTTAGAGAAGAGGCTACTGAATTGAAATTATGGATAAATCTACGGTAGAAATTAGCAAATCCTAAGAAACGCTGTAGCTCCTTGAGAGTCTTGGGGAGTGGCCACTCAGTAACTGCCAATACCTTCTTTTCATCCATGGCCACTCCCTCAGAACTGATAACGTACTTTAAGAAGGTGGTACTAGTTGAATGAAATTAAAATTTTTCACCCTTAACGTGTAAATTGTTGTGAATAAGGCACTGGAAAACAGAACGGACATGGCTAATATGTTCTTCTAGAGTCTCTGAATAAATCAAGATATCGTCAATGTATAAAAACGTGATTAAACGATATTTCAAGGATATCACAAAATATGTTGTTCATAAACGACTGGAAAACGGACAGCCTAATAGCCAAGCCGAAAGGCATAATGAGATATTCTTAGTGTCCGTTAATGGTAGAGAATGCTGTCTTTCACTCGTCCCCCTCCCAAATACGAACCAGGTTATATGCACTACGGAGATATTTTGCGCGCCTAAGTTGCTCTAAAACTACCGGAATTAGAGGAAGTGGATAGCAAAACTTAACAGTGACTTCATTTAGGCCACGATAATCAATACAGGGTTGCAAACCTCCGTCCTTCTGCCAAGATTGGCGAGTTAGACGGACGAATGAAACCCTTTGCTAGTTCCTCATCGATATACTGCTGCATCGCAGCCGATTCGAGTTGGGAAGCCGATTCAAGGGAAAAATTCGACCCATGGAAGGTTTAGCCCCAGGAACGAGGTCAATAGTGCAATCCACATCACGATGTGGCGGTAATTGAGAGGCCTTCTGCTTACTAAAAACTATCGCTAGATCAGAGTATTTGGGAGGTATTCCAAAGGAAGCGGAAGACGGCTCTGCAGGGTTAGCGACGGATGGATTGGAGTGAGGGTGAGCGATCTTTTTAATGCAGGTCAGGTGACAATTGTCCCCGCAATGAGTGATCTCACCCCAAGAAATGGTAGGTTCATGAGAGCGGAGCCAGGGCAGATCCAAAACGATAGTATGTTGAGGAGCAGAAATGGCGTAAAGATTCAAAACCTCAGAATGAAACTTGGTGCTCCACTCTACCCAGACCCAGAGGACGACCGTCTAGCGCCTCCACCTCTAGGGAAGAAGAACATATAGTTAAAGGGATGTTCTTCTTCTTAATAAACTCTAGGGAGATAAAATTAGCAGCTGCACCGGAATCAATGAGAGCAAAGGAATTGATAGTGGAATCAGAACACACTAAAGTGATCGGAACACGTATTGAATTAATATAATCATTGGAAGTGCACCCACTGGAGGAGGTATAGAGATGGGTCGGACAGGACAGGAGGCTATCAGGTGACCGGATTGACCACAGTACAAGCAGAAGCCGGAACGCAGATGGCGTTCACGTTCTGCTGAGGTGAGGTGAGTATAATTCACATGCTTGGCACGGGACCGGCTGCATGATTGAGGCTAGGGGTTACACTGAAACGGTGGGGATGCAGAGATCGGATGAGGTTATCAACTTGTATGGATAGCTCAATGTACTCACTCAGGCTCTGACCCTCATCTCGGCATGCCAATTCCGATTGGAGTACTGGATCGAGTCCCTGGCAGTACAGCAGCTTAAGTGTGTCTTCTACCCAGTTGGTTTGGGCGGCTAGGGTGCGGAAGATCAGAGCATACTTAGCGGCCGGGAGTGGTATTGAGAAACAAAAAGAGAGCACTGCAACAAAAACCCCTTGCACCTCCCCGGATCACCTTTAAACTTATCGGGAAACACTAGTCAAGGACTCACAGGGAAAGTCATGGCGGGAATCGGAACGTTGACTACTGCGGTTGCTGCAGTGCTTGTGGTTGGCTGAACATGTCCTCCCTGAAATGCTCGCACCAGTTCTTCTGTGAGCATAGTTAATCGTGTGAGCTGATGTTGATGAGCAGATAACTGCGCCGGCTGGGTCGAGAGTTCAGTAGAAATCTGACGATGTGCTGCTGGATCGCTTTGGGGCAATGTCCTCTGTAACAAAGAGACGGAGCCTCTTCAATCAAACAATCAAAAACACAGTTCAAAGCAGAGTCAAAAGGCAGGTGGAAAAATTTTAAACACGATATACAATCCAGTCAGTTAATAGTAAGGCAATCCAGAATAACGCTCTGCAATGCTGCACATGGCAAAACAAGACATTGCACAGGATAGCATGCAGCTCTGGGCTTTATAGTCCACATAATAATGTTAAGGTGCCAAACAGGAAGTAATCAGGACCAGGTACGGGTTCATGGGAAACGTAGCTCAAAAGGCATTATTATTCAGGCAAGGGCTCCTGCTGACGAGCAGGAGGCGCAGCGGCGACCTCTTCTGTAACAGTTTCTTAATAGCATGCATTTTTGTCATTGTAACAGAGAGTTATCCATCTGCAGCATCTTTATTAAGAATGGTCAAAACAGGCAAAGGGTCAGATTACCAGCAAACAGTGCAACAGGGAATTCCAAGGGAATTGTAGTCTGAATAAATATTAGTACTCTGGAGAGTGTTCCCTCTGGTGGCGCGGACGAGGCGGAGCAGGAGCCTCCTCCGTAACAGTAACTGAGTATGGTAATCTGTAGCTTCCTAATCTGACAAGCAATAACAGCTTGGTGTCATGGTTTCTCTACTGTAGATTTTAAAGCTGTTCAGTGAGTTTGGTTACATGTTATAATAGCAGATATCCACATCAAGAATGATTGTAGATTAGTGTTTTCAGTTTAACTCAGTGTGACATTGAGTTTTTATTTTATTAAGAACCATTGAAAGTTCACATGTATCTCTTTTAAAAAATAAGGCAGGTTATGACTTTGTACCTGAATGTATGTGGCCCATATTGTTTTTGTACTTTCTTTTCTGGGGCAAACATATGTATTTATGCAGTTGCTTTTGACCAAACAACACCATATTCGACGACTTTAAACTGGACTGTAGGAGATAAATGCTGTTGTTAGCATCTGAACAAAGAGACGATACGTGCGGTTAAAAACATGTCATGTTTACACATATGGAAACACAGATGTCTGTGTGAAGGATGTGGGCAAATTACTGTATACATGGGAAGGTGTTTTAGGAAAGTGTTTTTAACTACTGGTAATTGTATGGTAATTAACAGGTAATACCTGGGAAATTGCCAGGACTGATTTACCAGTATTGTTGAAAAGGTCCTGTTCATAGATATGTTAACGGTAATTTACCAGTAATTAGTGTATTAAATTTAAAGGATTTATTACTTCCCACCAATAAAGTCTGTATTTAGATTTAGTATTTGGTGAGATAAACATGAGGGAGTTTTTTAATAGATACACAGTGTTTTTTGATAAATCACTGAATTAAAAGAAAATCTTTGAAACACTTTTTTATATATATTTTTTTATTAGACAGGTTATTGTTATATTCCACATATTAATAATAATCGTTAGCATATATCTATTATTTGGGATTTTTTATTTTTCAGGCTGGAGTTTTGCAGTATTGGAGAGGAAGGCTGTGCTGCTCTGGCTTCAGCTCTGAGATCAAACCCCTCACACCTACGAAAACTGGATCTGAGCCGTAATAAACCAGGAGACTCAGGAGTGAAGCTGCTCTCTGCTGTTCTAGAGGATTCACAATGTAAAGTGGAGAAACTATGGTATGTGGTACTATATTAGTATTAAATAGTCTATATGTGTTAGGAGAAACCTATATTTTTAAAACAAATAAAGAATTTTTTTTTCGTTTTGTTTTGGCCTGAAGACATTTAAATCGTTACAGCAGTCATTGTCAGGCAATGAGAAACAGAATATGAGAACGCATGATGCACACTTGTGGTTTAGCAACAAATTTGAACATGATCTTAGTAACAGATAAAAACATTTGGCACTGTGTGTTCAAGAAAAAGAATAAAAGAAAAGTAACTTAAAGCTTTGTTACGGTATGTGGGAGTAAATACAATGAAACAAAAGATAATATAGAATACTTTTAATAAACAAAACTCAGGTACACAGGAGAATAGACCTCGAAACACCATAATCAAAATGATGACTGAGAAAGAAGTGAGCAAAACCAGGGAGTATATATACACAAGAGGAAGAACGTAAACTAAACAAGACACAGGTGGAGCTCATTTGTAACCAAAGCAATAAATGAGAACTAATTAAATAGATAACTAACTTAAATAGAAACTAATAATGACATATGTAGCGAAGACTCAGGGACATGTGGATACATATGCAGCACTTTAATAACAGGGTAGTTAAAAACAGGCAAAGGGTCAAACACCGGCAAACAGAGCAATAAGGGTAAGACAAAATCAAAACGAAAAGGCAGGCAGAGGTCAGGGCAGGCAGAAAACAGTCGTAATCATAATTGTAGTCTAATGCAAAAAATCAAGAGGCAGGCAGCAAACAATCACAAATGATAAACAATCCAAACAAAACCAGGTAATCAACAGTGAAAAACACTCTGAAAATGTTTTACTGGGCAAAACAAGACATCGCAATGAGTTCAAGAAAGTCCGGGGCTTATATAGCTAGAGTAATTGGGAACAGGTGCGGCAAATAGGAAGTAATTAGCCCTGGGTACGGGGAACATGTAAATTGTAGTTTAAAAACCAACTAGTAGTCTGGTGAGGACTAGCACTCTGGTCAGAGACAAACTCATCCTAAGGTTTACACAGAAATCTCAGAGATCATTTATGTTCTTTATTCTCTGCAGGCTGTGGAACTGCAGTATTGGAGAGGAAGGCTGTGCTACTCTGGCTTCAGCTCTGAGATCAAACCCTTCACACCTGAGAGATCTGGATCTGAGCAGTAATAAACCAGGAGACTCAGGAGTGAAGCTGCTCTCTGCTGTACTGAAAGATTCACACTGTAAATTGGAGGAACTATGGTCCGTGTGTTATCATTTATATGTAAAAAATCAATAATAGAAGCATTTTTCTTTCAGGATTAAAGAACATTGTTTTATTCTTATTAAAGACTCTTAACTTATTACAGCTAACCATGGCCAGAAACAGAATTGAGAATACATGATGTACACTTGAGATTCAGCAACAAATCTAAATGTCATCTTGGTCCAAAAAACACATTCTGCACTGTGTGTGTTCAACAAAGAGAGAATGAAAGACAAGTAGATTAAAGTTTTGAATGATGTTGAGATTATCTTCAGTTTTGTAGTTTTATATGTAATTGTGTGTTTATTCAAATGGTGTTTCTGCACATTGAATTACAGACTCAAATTATCAAGTAGTCATCCTAAGGTTTACATGTGTTTACTGCGTAAACATCCTAAGGTGTACGCAGACATCTTAGAGATCATTTATGTTCTTCACTCTCTGCAGGCTCTGTAACTGCAGTATTGGAGAGGAAGGCTATCTTGCTCTGGCTTCAGCTCTAGAATCAAACCCCTCACACCTCAAAGAACTAAATCTGAACTGTAATAATCCAGGAGACTTAGGAGTGAAGTTGCTTTCTGCTCTACAGAGGGATCCAGAATGTAAACTGGAGAACTTGTAGTAAGTTATTGACTCAGTGCTTTTGTATTTCTTAGCATATATATAAGTGAGTTTTTATTTAAAACGGATCTGTAACACTGTGTCTGTCTGTCTTTGTTTAATTTACAGTATTTGACTTATAACAGGTACAAATACATGATGGAAACTCCAAGAGCTTCAGTTATTAAATCAGAACTGCTGAGTGTCTTGAACAACATAGTCAGCTGGACAAACACTAATATTAATCCTGTACGTTTATAAATGAGGGATTTCTGTTATGAATATCCATGTAAATACACTTGAATATGTACCTACTGTATATGCAGTCAGAAATGGATGGAACTGAAATATGTTCTTACTGAACTAAAGTAATTGCACCTTTGAAACCCATTACAAAAGTAATAACTGGCCTCAACCACAGATACAGACTCATCTCCATGTGCTATTGTTTACCTGTTCCAGTTTGTTTGTGTTTGCCGGATCTCCTTTGTGTTCTCCAGTGTGTGTTGTGTGTGCTTTACCTGTATGTCATCTCTATTGTCATCGCCAGCTCCTGGACTCCATTGTCAGTATCATCATTCATATATCTGTTATATCTATTGGGACATTATCTGTTATCATTCTTACCTGTTCATATTATCCACCTCTGTACAATAAATACGCCTCCCGGTTATACTAACATCCTGTGTTTGAGTCTGCATTCCGTTACAATATTGTTATGTTAGCTGCTGATAGTTTTCTGCACTTTATGCGAGTCGCCTACTTATACCTTAAGAGTATGTACTGTTTTTGTTATAAAAAAGTATATACATTGTAGTGTGCAGCAACAAAATATGCAATAACAGGGACATGCATAGACGAAGTGACCGCTGCTACCTAGACAACATGATCGTTTTAATCACTTTTGATTTTATCATTAACAATTGCACACATTAAATAGAATACAACTCCTCCTTGCAATTAAGAATTTATTCATTTATTATTTCCTATGTAATGTTTACTGTATAGTTTAAGTTATTAATTAATTGAAGCATCATTTTTTTGTTTGTTAGTTCAGTGTTGTGTCCCCCTCTCGCAATGAGTATTGGGTAATATTAGCCTTTAGAATGCTCAAGGATCTGCACTTATATTTTCACTGGAAGTAATAGACCATCCAGGTAGGAGGATTGCGATTTGGGACATACTAATTCCATATTCCAATACTATTTAGGGGAGAGTACGTAAATTGGGACTCTCTCATGCTTCCTCCCACAGCAACGCTTTTAATAAGAAAGACTTAAATCAGACTCCATGATTGCAACCTTATAGCGCATTTGTCACATTTATGCATATATACATACTTTATACATATTGTCTATTTTTCTAATTTACTGTATATATTATGTACCTCAGAAGACAAATTACTTGACTTCTGTCTATCAGGATTTAATCTGTTGATACCTTTAATGTATTTTTACAACTTTGAAATACCCATATTTAACGCACCTATAGTGTGCACTGACATGGCCATTGACAAAGTAAGTTTGCCATTGACAAAGTAACTAACTGCAAGTAGTTATGAATGGTATATTTCTGCAAGTATATTCTAAAATCAACTATAAATATGAATCAACACAAGACTGCAGCACACTGTTGGGAAATAAGTGTATGTAGTAATATAATGTGTAGTATGACATAGGCCTATGGCTTGTTTACTGAAGGGTTTGTAAGGTTATTTGTTAAACTGCTTTGAAAAAATACCTATTGCAAAAAAAACCAACTGAAATACTGAATTAAAAACGTATCTCCTTGTAAAAGTTCAGGGATAGTTTTCAAAATCTTTCTAAAACCACTTCAAGTCTTCAAGTAATAATAATGAAGTTAAAAGTTAATCTAGTGTTCTTTAGCATTGCTGGTGCCATGCCATGTACCCCCACAGCAAAGAGAACCGAACTGAACCAAACCATGGCTCCAAAACCGCGATATGAACCAAACTGTGACTTTGGTTTATCGTTACACCCCTAGTAATTCGTGTTTAGAATCTACTAAAGGCAGTTACATTACAATATGTCAAATTAAATGTCACGATAGCCCTAAACTTGCCAGGGACTCTCAAAGAATGGTCCTAATGAATCATACCAAGTTTCGTAACAATGTGTGATTGCAATTATAAACTACTGCATTTTTGACAAAATTCAAAATGGCAGATGCCCAAAATGGAGAACACTCCGGTAACACTTTATAATAACTACACCCTATGAATCATTAGTTAAGCATTGGTAAATAGTTAATTAATCATTTATAAAGCATTGTTTCTACATTAATAGACATTTGTAAGCAGTTTATAAATACAGCTATAAATGCTTTATTCTTGCTTTTTAAGCGTCTATATATTATGCTTAATAATTTTATTTTCATACTTTATTAAGGATCAGTTAATCATTTCTAAATTAAGCATT
Source organism: Botia almorhae (assembly GCA_036877575.1). Classification (NCBI taxonomy): domain Eukaryota; kingdom Metazoa; phylum Chordata; class Actinopteri; order Cypriniformes; family Botiidae; genus Botia; species Botia almorhae. The sequence continues at coordinate 38 of JAZGTJ010015387.1, read as the reverse complement.
ACATTATTTACAAACCGGTTAGTTAGTAATTGTAAGTG
>JAZGTJ010015386.1:0-13417 GCA_036877575.1 Botia almorhae | reverse complement strand
ATTTAGTTACTTGCAGGCAGAGCATTTTTCGGCCGTGTAAGGGTCATTGAAACCTCTCCAGGTGCAACCCCAGAGCTGTAGCACCAACCATTCATCCCAAATCTGGTTGTCGGCTTGCTTTCCGCCTTTCATCGACTCCATCAGCCGGTCCCTGTGGCTGATACTCTCCCCCAACAAACCTAAATTAATCATAGACAATAAGACAATAAATTATTAGATGACTCAGAGGCTCTGGATAGAAAGCCAATTTGAATGATGAATGGCTCGAATCGATCGGTCTTATTGAAGCTCATTTAGGTCACGAATATCTGCTCGTCTTACTCAATAAACGAAACGTAACAAAAACTGCACCATCCTGCGCAATTATCCGCTGAGTGTTATTAGCTAATTAACTGCTTATTAGCTAATTAATCATTAATTGTGTCCTCCTAATGGACCCTGATTTCCTGTCCCACCTGGGACAGTGTACTGCCTTTTTAGGCCAATTGTTTTTATATGTGCATTGAATAAGATCATTTAATATCGCAACAAGCTTAAATTTAATTTAGTTAAATTGAACTAAATTAACTTAAAACTTAAATAAAGCCATGCTGTATGAACGTTCAAAAAAACATTTATAATACTTAATGGAAACGGTAGGGAAACGATCCTAAAATTGTCAGCTTCAGTATGAACCGGAATGCCGGTCAGGCCTCATCACCCAGCATCAGTTACCTTCCTGACCTCATCCTGGAGCTCTTTTATCCGGATGAAAAGCAGCAGGAAGAGAAGGACGGGCTGGTACTGCTCATGGTTTTAAAAATGAATTCAGTTCATCAACCGCATACACTCTAGTCTGCTGTGTTCAAAAGTCCACATCTTTGGTCATGTGGTCCATTCAATATCCGAGCGAATGCACTTCCAGACCGTAATTAAAAGCAGAGCGAGCCTGAGACGACAGAAGCACGCTTTGCCTCATTGATCCGGCGTTCCGTGTGCGGATGTCTCAATCTCTTCTCGTTAGTTTTCCCAAAGCACAGCTCTCAAAATGATCAACGAAGCCGGCATCTTTGTAAAACTGTGGCATGTCTTTATCCCGAAAATCCGGAATCCAAATATTGGGAGTATTTTTTACTCTTAAAGGTAATTCTTTAGGGAGCTGAATGGTGAAGGACAGTAATGAAAAATTCTGAATGCGTTCCGTACAGTAAGTGCTGAATGTACCAGCGGTAAGAGTGGGTACAGTCTGCTCTCATTATTTGTGTGTATGGAAGACAGGTGCATTAGACATGTTAGTTTTATGGGCCATGGTGTGCACATGACCACCAGAATGTCAATGAACACAATATTTACATTTTGGCATTTAGCTTTTATCCAAGGTGAAGAAAACAATGAAGCGATAAGGGTTTGGTGTTTGTACAATACCTCATCTCCTATATAGTCTCATATACACATGTGCATTTATGTACATGTATTACATTTAATCCCAATGATAACCCTAAACAAGCCTGTAATGCAACACCTAAAATATGCAGATTAATATACATTTATATAAAATAATCCAAAAGTCTGCAAGCCATAGTGGAAATGCTTATATTTTTGCATTATATTATCATATTAGCATCATTTTAAGTAGAAAGGTGGGTTAACAAATTAGCATTTTGAAAATGTTTTAGTATTTAGTATTTTTTTATAGTATAGATTAATTAGAATGTTAGATGTTAGATTAATGTTAGACAAATTAGATGTTTTGCTGTACTGGCAGCGTGAACTAGTCTCGGACTCCGCGAGTTCAAGCTTTGTACAAAACATGGTCCATGTTTTTCCAACAGGATTTGAGAATGTTCCGGACATGCGCTTGAAATGTGACCTATAAATAGATCAAAAACATCTGTTTTTTATTTCATCGTCAAATCGATGTGTTTATTCGCAGGATTAAATGACACACGATGCAGCTGATGTTGATTCTGTAGTTGGTGAAGATTACAGTACAGCTCTTGTGTCCCGTTTGAGTCAGCAGAACCCAATGAACCAATAAGCTTCGAGATTCATTTTCTCAAGGTATGATCTCATTATATACGTCCTTTCCTGTCTCTATCAGTCCTTTCACGCTGCTGTCTTTTAGCAATGTCCTTGATTTGTTTTCCCTCTCTCAGTTCTGTATCAGAGAAAGACAGACACACTGAAGTGGGTTTATAGTCCTCTGTCATCAGATATGAGGGGCTTGCATATAAACACATATGACACTTAATATCTCCTGTATCTGTTCTGTTAGTGTGTGTCCTCTCCAGATGACAGACAGCCGGAGAGATAAAGTGGATGATACAGTATATAGGGAGGTAATATAATGAAAGGTATCGGTGACAAACATAAAAAGACTACAAAACTACAAAGACATAAAAGTGATGAGATGGATCGGGTGAAGAAGAGGCTTGTATTCTTACTCAGACAGGTATACACACACTAACATAAACATACACACAGTTCTGGATCACACACACCTGAGTGTCTTATTTACCTCATGCAAATGCATCTGTCAGTATTCATCAGTATTTTGTCTTGTTTTAACAAAAAAAAAACACCTTCAGTCTTCTTGAAACAAGGTCAGATCAATAAAGAAGCAAAATTACATAAAATATTAAGACCTATTTTCTTATTTTTTATTAAAAACATTTATAAAGCTTAATGTATAAAACATTTTCGTACTCCACTGACAAGCCGTTTTTTTTGTTTAAATCTATTCGAATCATTGTAGTGAAACAAATTGAGGTTTATGCTTAAAAAATGGAGAAAATGGCATTTGACATTTGAAACACATATAAAAGCAAAGCTTATTATCTTACACAATTTTGCTCCTCAAATCTCATCTTGTTTTAATGACGTTTAGAGAAGTACATATTAAACATTTGTTGTGGTGTAAATGTCTCCAGTTAAACAAGAATAAAGACTGAGGTCAGGAAAACCATTGATGTGGAAAATCTTTCGCTCTCTCTCTTTTCTTGTTTTCACTTTTGTATCTACTCACTCAATCTCTCTTTCCCCTCTTCTGTCATTCCAGGTCTCATCTCGTTCCTCTTGTTCCCCAGACGCTCCTGGATGTCAACTGAGTTTCATTCTCTCCAGGTTTTCTTAAAGCGCAAGTGAGATCTTTGACTCTTTCCAGGAAAGATCAGTTCCCTCATAGTTCTCTCATAGTTTTTCTTCCCCAGTTTTACTTTAAGACCAAACAACCAGAGACATCTCTCTGAAAGCTGATCTACTTGCCTCTTTATGGTAACAAACCTCATCTTTCTCTCCCAAAATAAACTCTATCTCTATCTTTATCTCCTCTTTATCTTCACTCTGCCATCAAAACTGGTTTCATGGACTTTTTCTCTTTTTGTGTGTCAGCTGGTTCTGCGGTCTGCAATGCAGCTGCAGTATGAATTGCATTTTCCCATTTATAGACCCCAAAGCCATAATACAAGGAGTTAAGACACTTTCTGTGGTATACTTTAGTATCTGGTTAATTCTCTTAAAGCATTAGAGGGACAAATTCCATCCCAACATCATCATCTTTTATATAAAATATTAAATTAATATTCAGGTAATTAAACTACAATCTTAGTTTATTCTGTACTTTTTTGTTTCCAGTTGCCTATTAAAAATGACATTCCTTAAAAAGCAGGAAGTAAAACCATTTAGACTCTTTGTACAACATGGTAGAAAGACAAGTAAACTAGTAAACTCTCAATATATACTAACCAGCATTTGGTCCCAGACTAGCTAACCCCTATGAAGTGACAGCTAAATTTGTTGTTCCAGATTTTTGGTAACAGGGTTACAAAATTGAAACCCTCAAATAAATGAATAGAAAATAATATGGTACATACAATTTTAGGTGGAAGTTTACTTTTAGTGCCATTTTTTTAACAAAGTCTGCACAGCTCATGAGGTGTAATGCATGCATCAAAACATGCGAAATTTGAGACACCCGCTCAAACGTGCATCACTGACACTAAACACAACCAGCACTTTCAGCTGTGAAGTCACACTGGTGCCCTAAAGCTGTAACCATGGGAACCACTCTTTGTCAGTTTGCCAGAGCGATATGGCAAAGCATGGAGGTATCGGCAATGGTTACCATGGCAATATCCATATAAAAACAGTGATGGTCATTACAAGCTCCGCTTTTGTGTCTCCAGCGTAGGTCAAAGGTTAGAGGAAGGCAGAAGAATGGGTTTATTCAGGTATCATGTGGAGAGCTTCAGTGTTGTGGAAGCTACAGTAGCACACAGAACAGTTTTTCTAAGTTGGATATGCAACATTAGAAGAAACAGTGAATAACTAGCGCAGGGCATAAGGCATGGAGGGGTCCAGGGAAAAAGCAGCGCTCAGCCATGGGCTCTGTGTTTAATAAGACTTGAGACATGCCCTTGTATTCCAGCAGACTGTGACAGCGTTATTGGATGATTTGTATACCAGAGTCTGCCTGAGGGGTTTACTGTGAGCTGAGGCACTTTAAGTCTGGTCTTGATCAAACGTTTTCATTTATTAAAGAAAGCCAGCATGATAGCATTGTTTGTTTGGCAAATCTACTATGCCAGTGTTAAATCACCAAGTCAGTAATCTAAACGTCATAATTAATTCATTACTTTGTTTGATCTCCATTTACAAAACCAAACATAAGCATCTCTTTGTCTGGTTGTGATCTGCGCACAAGCCTCACATGCGATTTGCAGTTCTGATTGTTCTGATGCGATTTGCAGCATTCTGATTGGCCGCCTACCATAGACCGAAAAAGTGATGTAAATTTCAGGCAGAAGATGGGAGACTGGGAAAATAGCCAATCAGAGCTATCAATAACACTGAAAGGAACTCTGTTACGGCGCTAAAGTTGAACTTGACGTTTGTCTCTGTCCGTGGTGCTGAATCAGGTTGTAAACGCTATTTATCTGATGGGGGAAAAATCAAGAGTTCAGAACTGCCCGTCAGCCTTGATTCAGCACCACGGACAGAAACACAGCTGCCTTCTTCCACTGCATCAATAGCTGTCTTATCACCCCGGACACATCTTTGATATTTACTATGGCCACTGTCGCTATGGATACAGCTGTTGTGGAGATTGTAAAGGAGCTCAAAGAAATACAACGGTCTTAAAGATGTCAAAATTTACAATCAGCAGGTTCCATCAAAAGCCCCTCCGGAGCAGTGTTAGTAAATTTGGTATCATTTAAAGTATTGGGATATAAATGTAAATATTACAAAAATGAAAATGACAATATAATAAGCAGTTAATTATTAAATGCGTCTTCGCAATCTTTCCATTTAAGCTGCTTCTGACAGCTGTTGTATGAACGGGACAAATCTAGAGTCACTCCAATTAGCAAACGTGGTTTTCAGTTCCAGATACTGACTGTGTGAACAGCCTATTGGTGTTGAGAAGCAAAACGATCCATCACATAATCTCTGTCACATAATAGCTGTGTACTGTTTAACCTGATCAGAAAAGCTTTATTCGCATTTGGCTAACTCATTCTCTTGTTTAGACGGTTTGGGGTGGGTTGGGTGGGGGGTGGTGGTATAATCTGCACTCCTCCGCGCGCATTGTTAGATAGAGCGACACAACGCGAGGCGAGGCTGCATTCACCGGCCGGCTCGCCGGAAAACTACAACTTCTGAACCGGCTCTGTAATTGGGCAATTAAGTGTCGCATCGCCTACGTTTGTAAACCGTTTCTGTGGCGTTATCTCGTGTCTTCAGGGCAACAAAAGCCTTAACGCCTTGAATCTTGGCTTTACCGGTATAAGAAAATGACCACAAGTGACCGAGCTGGAGCTCCGCGGAGCCCGCACGCATTCTGCACCGCGGGTCGGTGTTGGAGATTCGTCGTGCTAGGCGCGGTGCTGAACTGAACCCGTAGGTTATCATGAATCAGTGACATCTCACAGATGATGGAATATACAAAACTGTATTTGTGTATTTTAAACTGTTTGCAAGAAGTGAGTCGTGCATGACCGGTCCACTGTTGACAATAAATCTAGACTGTAGAGTAAACGACATGTACTGGATCGATTCAGTGAAATGAACTTCGTCTAAAGACGCTTATGTGCCGCTTTTGAGATATTTAACGAGGAAACCGGTTCTGTTGGTGGGAACTGACCCTCGGATCCACGACGCATTGACGGTAATGCGCTTTACGGGTCTGACTCTGGCACACAACTGCAAAGACGTGAGTGGTAATATTGTTGTCATGCTCCGATGCTTGTTATGAATACAACATTAGGTAAAAAGTGGCCACAGTTGCCTCGTGTGCTTAACAATGTCGTTTTATGTTGCCTTTTCTGTTTTCACATAGCAGGAAAGTAAATGCATCCAACAACAAAGCGTTTGACCGAACGGAACCGATTTAATTTATCGCATCGCTTCGTGGAATCCAGCTGCGCGGGTTGAACGCTGATGCTCCGGATCTCTGCTGCTCGTTCCTCGCGCTGTTGCTGCATTTTAGGATGTTGCGACGAGTGTTGCACGACGGGCTCAGCACGTCTTTCCACAAACTGGGCCACTTTGTCGCCAATCACCCGGTGTTTTTCGCCTCCGCGCCCGTGCTGATCTCCATCCTCCTCGGCGCGAGCTTCAGCAGATACCGCATAGAGGAAAACGTAGAGTACCTGTTGGCTCCCAAGCACAGCCTGGCGAAGATCGAGGGAAACTTGGTGGATAGTTTGTTTCCCGTGAACAGGTCCAAACACACGCTGTACTCGGACTTGCAGACACCCGGGAGATACGGACGGGTCATCGTGACCTCGCGCAGGGGGAGCGTGTTGGACCCTCACCACGTTAATTCTGTACTGAAGGTGAGCAACATTTTACTGGCTTTGATGGCTTCGTTGCACAGCACCAACAAGTACGCGATTGTTGTCCAGGATCCACAAATACATATTTAGCTGCTTTACTGTTGTCTGCTTCCTGCTGCTTCTGAGATTAAACTCAGTATAATGTGCTTTGTTTTTAAAAAGATATCAGACTAAAATTTGCTCAGTTGCTAAATTTCAGTGGCTTCTCGTCGCTGAAAACCTGTAACACACATTTGATCGCCCAGTAAAGCACATTAGGATGACATTGTTACTTTTGGACTCTCAAGGATATTTACGTCACAGTTTAACAAATTTGACAGAAGGTTTGCAGTTTAAAAAATGGAATAAATTGGCAATTTACCTTTTCTATAGTAGTATCAGCATTTAAATTTATCCGTATCTCATTGTAGGTATGTTTATGCCATGAGATGACTGAAAATCAAAGAAAGCGTGTCTTCTCTCAGCACACTTTTTTGGATAGAAATATTCCAGGGACTGTGTGATTAAAAGTGTTCGTTTGTGGCCCTACATTATTATCCCATTTCTAAACCCAACTACAAACTTTACACCCCAGATTCACCAGCGTTTTAAATGCAATATGATGGTGGCAACTTTATGGTAGAAATCTTAACTTGGGGAGAGCAAAGTTCACCTTCGAGAGACGTTTTGCTAATAAACTCTGTTTTATAAGAGAAATAGTCCCATTTGGTACGTGCTACATTAAGACTCATTCTCTATGAAAATATAATTTAAATATAAATATAATAATAATATAATAATAATAGTAATTAATTAAGTATAATAATAAATATAATTTTCTAAAACTGAGGTAAGCCTGAGCTATGAGAAGTAGCTACATTTTTCTGATTTTTCTGATCTTCTTATGATTCACATGGTATTCTGTTCTCCAGAAATAGAAACCCTCTTTATATTCTCTGTGCATCATAACACAGCAGGTCTCTGTGTCACCTTGTACACTGTGTCAGTATACAGCAGCCTTTGGGAAAGCGTTTAACTCTCTTCAGTGCCGAGACATGAATTGATTGAGTCAAAAGCAGTGTGACAACTGTGTATGCCAAAATCTGACCTACAAAAACACAGTTCCCAAGATTTCAGATGATCCAGTCCAGTATATAAGAGCCGTCCGCCTGTTTACAGTGTCCATATAGGTCAGAGATTGTGGGCATGCAGATGTCATGCATCAAGGGGTAATTATCAATGAGAGACTTGATTGGTGTCTGACATTTCATTGCTCCTTGAGGAGGTGGGAGGAGTCAAATGACAGTGGCTTCCTGGTCTGACACATTCACGCTGATATTAACAGTGTGGAGAGAGAGACTGACCTCAGAGGACGATCAACCTTGTACTCGCAGGGGTCGCCAGGAAAGAAACTCATGAAGTTTCTCGTTTATGTTTTGTTAGTCTTACAGAGTATTTCTACAGGAAACAGAACTCTTGGCCCACTCTTCCTGACAATGACATGCTTTCTTGTTGCCTGGCAACAAGTCAGTCGCAACTAAGTGCTTTAAAAGGTTGACATAATTTGCGTACTCAGAGTTTCTAAACTCTCCATTTATCAGTCAGTTCGTTTTTTTACTGTAATATTTACTCTTTGTAACATTTAATGTGTCACTCAAGTCACATTGAATTTAAAGCAAGTTAACAAAGATATTCTACACTGTAAAAAGGTTACATTTAATTGTAAAATGTAATATATAATAAAAGATTACTTATTTCTATCTATCTATCTGTCTATCTATCTATCTATCTATCTATCTATCTATCTATCTATCTATCTATCTATCTATCTATCTATCTATCGATTCATTCAAATGTATCAATCACTTGTATTTATTATGATGTTTCTCTTCTCTTCCCCCAATTATCACCCCACCCCTCCAACCAAAGCTACACAACACTATCACTCAGATCCAGGTCCCTATGCTGGGCTTCAACTACACCTTCGCCCACCTTTGCCTGCTGGATGACAGCAAGAACTGCATTGTGGACGACATCCTGCGAGTTCTGGAGGAGATGCGGTCAGCACGGGCATACAACAGGTCCGTCCCTCCTCTGCGTTACCCCATCACCAGACTCAAAGATGGCCGGGAGGCGTACATTGGGCACCAACTGGGTGGTGTCCTAACAAGTGGAGGGAGAGATGGGGTGCGTTCCGCTCGAGCCCTTCAGCTCACGTACTACCTGCAAGCGGTCAGTCCGCTTAACGAGGTGGTGGCGGCCCGTTGGGAGCTGCTTTTTTCCAGGGAGCTGGAAAACTTTGGAATGGCTCATCCGGAGCTCGGCCTGTATCCTTTTACTTCCTCCTCTCTGCAAAGGGATTTCCAGAGGACCAGCCGGGTATCAGAGCGACCGCTGCTCTTCAGCCTGGCCGTTTGTCTTTCACTGGCCATGCTTTGCTGCTCAATGCGGGACTGCGTGAGGACTAAACCCTGGCTGGGCCTGCTGGCTCTGGTGACCGTCAGCCTTGCTACGCTAACCTCTGCGGGCATCTTTAACCTCACGGGTGGAAAGTACAATTCAACATACCTTGGCATCCCTTTCGTTATGTTGGGTAAGAGTTTAATAACTCCTTTCTATCTTCACCAGAAAGGTGATTTTGGCTCAGTTTTGATCTAATTTAGCTTTTGGAACTCAGAATCTTTCCTGTCTAATCTCTAGTCATTGTTACTGTTTTTGTGTTTATTACATTCATTTGATGTTTTATTTACATTAGCATGTGTGACTGTTCGTATTCCTTCCCAGCCAACAGGGAACGTTCTCAGAATGTTGGCTGAGGTTCTCTAAGTTTTCTCAGTTGTCAACAATGTTCTTACAGTGATAAGTAAGTAGAACTTTTTATAATTTTATACTTCATATATATCAAAAACTTTCCTCTTAAGTTGTTAGTGGAACATTTAAAAAATGTTACAGAATTTTAAAAAATGTTTTGAATAGTGTTCTTATTAACTGAACAATATTGTAAAACAATGCGACGTCTTAAAAACGGTACATTTTGAACCTTCCTAGAACGTTCAAAATGTTTTTAACATTTTTGTTAATAATGGAAACATTAAAAAACGTTCTTTAAAGTTAGCTCCAAAGTTGTTAGCTGGGTAGGGCTCAGAACTGTCAGGGTATTGACCGACCGTCTCTCCTGCGCACTGCGCTCAAGGTGTGTCATTAAAAATGGAACACTTTACATCAAAGGAATTCCTAATAGAATCCAACAGACAGACTTAAAAGGAATTCCATTCTCGTCTTTTATATTCCGTCTCTGAGTCCTTCAGGATGAATCAGCGTCGCGCTTGCAGAACAGATTCACGCGCTAGCAGATTTCTTGCGACTAATTACGAACACACATGCGCGTATCCTGAAGGTTCACGAGCATCTCTGTTGCGTTCTGTCGCTCTGTTTGGCCGTCCCTCACACACAGTAATTAGTGTCGTGTGTGGGAGGAGGTTTCTGTTGACTGGAACGCTAAGGGAAAATAACAGGCTGGGTGGGAAAGATAGTGTATCAAGAGGACAAAAATGCAGAAATTATGTAAAGAAAATTGCATAATGCAGATTTTAATGCGTGTTTGTGTTTAGATTGACCCACGTGCCACCCGCTGCACAAAATAACCATTGTGTTTCTATTTCAATACACTGATGTCTGTCCTTGTCATTAAGCTTTTACCCAACAATTTTGGGTTGTAAGAATGTTTCCCTAACGTTTCCAACAAACGTAAGTAACGAAATCATTAAAAATGTTATTTTGAACATTTTAGGAATGTTCAAAGCATCCAATTTTTTTAGACGATGTATTAACATTAACGCTTGGTTATTCAACCATTTCTTAACTCCACTAACAACTCAACAATATTGTTTTGGATATATATGATATATAACATTATAAAGTTATATATCGTTTTTTGATAACTTCGAGAGAACCTTTAGAGAATGATAGCCAATGTTCTGAAAATGTTCTCTGTTAGATCAGTCCCATCCGTGCCACCTGTGTCGGTCTTCGAACTCTCTCCACACTACATCTTCTGCAGCTCTTCAAAACAGTTTCAAAACATTGCGGAAGCAGCCCACTGTTGTTGCTTATAGCTTATGCAGGCTACTCCTACAAACCTCAGTGGAGTTCAGATTACATTATTCCATTACAGCATTACCGATGTCTGACAAAACAAGAGACCTTATCTCTCTGTAAGCCACCGGCCTCTTATTTAAAACAAATTCCATTACAGTTACATTAGCCGTCAGCTTGAGTCATGTGACAAACCTCTGATGATGACGGAAGGATGAAGGGCGAAGATAGCGTAGATCATAATTATTAAGATTGATATCATGTTTATGAGGAGAGAAACACTATTGTGTCAAGGAAACGCTTGTTCACGTAGCGTCTTCTTATTCTCGTAACAATGTTTTGATCGTTTAACTGTTCTATTCTTTAAATAGCTGTAATTAGCTTCGAAAAAAGTAAAAACAAAAGACCGAACTATTTAAAGACTGAAAGTCACAAGTGAAACGGTTCTTCTACTGAAGAGGCAGCTTGTACAAATAAATAAAATGTTAAGGCTGTACAATAGGGCTCTATTTATTAACATTAGATGCGTTAGCTAGCATGCTAGTTCATTGTGCATATGCTAACTAACGCAAACAGGTGCAACAACGTAAGGTGTATTAGTAAATGTTGCAGTTAACATAAACGAAGATTAATAAATGCTGTAGAAGTATTGTTTATTAGTAGTTCATATTCACTGATGATGATAAATGAAACCGTATTGTACAATATTACCAATAAAATACAGAGGAGGGAAACAGCACAAGAAAGAAAATAACAGTCTCTGTTTTACAGCTTTTTGTGATCGTGCTGTTTAGCAGCAACCACCTCCTTCTGCCTATTTATTCAATTTGTTACCTCTAACCCTGCCCAAAATCATTCACACTCAGGTCTAATCAGGGAGGCCATGACCTCAGGTCAGCACTGTCTGGCAACCCTGTTGACTATTGTGCCGGGCACAGTTCCCAGGTCAGTGTAGGAGGCAGTTGTGATGACATCGGACTGAGGGAACCTCCGTCACGAATGATGAGTCACTGACGCCGTGGCAACCCTGTAGGTGAGCCATCTGCTCGCTCGGCCTGCACGAGAGAGTCATGTCGACAGAGAGGAAGAAACAAGTAAAAAGAGCAAAAAATGTGTTAAGCGCTCACTCATACATTTAAAGCTGCAATCTGTGACGTTTTTTTGAGCGAGTACATAACAAATCAGTGTTTAAAACGTTCTCCTTGCGTTACCTTACGTTCAGACTTTACGTTCGGTCAAATGACCCCAGTTCCCCTTATGTCAACCTTTAAAAATAGCCTGACCCAGTTTGTCATGGGCTTGGACTACTGAGGAGTCCCAAGGCTGCATGAGCTGTCAGCTTGCCTCACATCCATAAGGCTTTCTCTTGTCCTAAGATAAATTTTACATGACGCGTGGCCATCGTGTGTGAGCATGACTGAGATTTATTTAGCTACAAACTCATCAGCCGTGTGATGGAGGGGACAGTAGACTACAGTTAGAGCACACTGTAAATAAAGGTGGTGTTGGCCAAGATCTTGCTCGGCTTTTAAGACTGTCTCTTTATTTTGATGTATTTTAAGGTTAATTAGATTGATGATGCATTTAATCTGCTCATGGAAACATGACGTTTTCCTGTAGGCTGAAGTAAAATATATGATTTTATTTGATCAATTTGATTAGAAATGGATTTTGTTAGATTTTTCTTTACAGCAACCTTTTCCCCTGCTGCATTTTTGACTACAGTAACCGTTTATGTCAAATTATTCCAAGCAACAGTGTGAAAAGGCCATCCCAGTTAACAATTTTAGGAACATTTACCTAACGTTTCCATTAGGTAACACAAACGTTAAAGGTGTTTATTTTTAATTTTGAAAGTTCTAGGAATGTTCAAAACATTATTGTTTGGTTATAAGTTTATTTTTAACATGATTAAATTTGGCATGTTCTAAGAACATTGTTGCTTGATTATAAGAACCTTATTCAAACTTTTTAAATTCCGTAAACGTTTTTAAAACGTTCAACTAACAACTTAAAAATAATGTTTTTGATGTATATGATATATAACGTTACGAAAACGCTCTAACCTTATTCCAAAAATGTTTTTGATAACTTGGAGAGAACTTTTGAAGGAGTTAGCCGACGTTCTGATAAAGTTCCCTGTTAGCTGGGATCCTGTTGAGCATTTTTTCATTTCTGTTTCACCAGTCACTGAACAGGATTATTTCCTCTCTTCATCTTTTTCAGGTCATGGCTTGTTTGGCACATTTGAAATGCTGTCGTCCTGGCGACGCACACGTGAGGACCAGCACGTGAAGGAGCGCGTTGCTGCCGTGTTCTCAGACTGTATGCTGCCGTTCACAGCCAGCACAGCCTTGCACGTGGTCACGTTCGGCATCGGGGCGAGTCCGTTCACAAACATTGAGGCTGTGCGTCTCTTCTGCCGAAACGCTTGTGTCTCAGTGCTCTTCAACTACCTCTACATCCTCACCTTCTACGGTTCCAACCTCGTGTTTGCCGGCTACCTGGAAAACAACTACCGCCACAGT
>JAZGTJ010015385.1:0-13418 GCA_036877575.1 Botia almorhae | reverse complement strand
CTCAGGGCGGAAGACGTTTCCCAGGGCGCGGCGGACGCAGGCTCATGGCTTCCGCTCTCCGGTGAATTTCAGCCCGACGGAGCAGCAGAGTCCCAGCACCAGCAGTGGAAGCAGCATCTTCACACCTGAGCTGGAGGAACCGGGACGCAGGCGCCGCGGCAGCGACATAGAGCCCAGCTCCAACCCCACCCTGTCAGTGATGGACATCAGCCCTCCCAGCCGCTGTGAGTGCAGGAGACCAGCTCTCCACTCCTGCCGTCTCCTCTCCTGTCAGCCTGCTGTTTGGTTGCTCCAGCATGTTTTAACTTGCTGGCCGTGTTGGTTTCTTGGAAACAGTTAACGTGCAATAGTTTGAGGAATCACCACAAGTAGTGTTTGATATTTTGCAATAATATTGTAAATAGTACAGTGTAGCCGAAGCTGTACATGTGCATTGCTTTCCTGTAATTCTGTTCCATTGAACAGATTCTTAAATAATTGTAATGAATTTGATGTGATAATGATTGTGTGTAGTATGGAAATAATGTCTTGCCTCTCAAACAGCTCCTCGCGCTCCAACAAACTGGCGTCTAGGGAAACTTCTGGGGCAGGGAGCGTTCGGACGAGTCTTTCTCTGCTATGATGCCGACACCGGCCGAGAACTGGCCGTTAAACAGGTGCAGTTTGACCCCGACAGCCCAGAGACCAGCAAGGTGAGCAAACTTCTCAGTATTCAGAAACATTCAATTGCTTTGCAAGGTTAATGGCAGTGTGCATGGACACTCATTGTGGGGTGTGTGTGTGTGTGTGTGTGTGTGTGCAGGAGGTGAGTGCTCTTGAATGTGAGATTCAGCTTCTGAAGAATCTCTTTCATGAGCGTATCGTTCAGTACTACGGTTGCTTGCGGGACACACACGAAAAAACGCTGTCCATCTTCATGGAGTACATGCCTGGGGTGAGTCTGCATAGCACACACACACATTCAAATGAGAAAAATACCCAGAATGCATTTCATCCACCTTTACAGCATGTTTGGGGATGAATGTGTTTCAATCAGTGGGTTGCGTGCTTTGCTGTGACTTGATCTTGAAGCGGTTACATTTTATTTTATAGGGCTCCATTAAAGACCAGCTGAAGTCGTACGGCGCTCTGACAGAAAACGTCACGCGTAAATACACACGGCAGATACTGGAAGGTGTTTGCTACCTGCACAGCAACATGATCGTCCACAGAGACATCAAAGGTAAGATGACACACACATTTATAATGATGTATGTGTCTATATCTAATCTATATTTATCTATATACATCTATCTATATATGTGTATTTATTTATTGTAAGTAAATGTTTTTGAAGGTGAATGATGAATTTTTCCACTTAGCATAATATTGATCATTCTTTTAAACTGTCTGTTTCTTCTAACCTCAAGGTCAGCACATATAATATTATAAACTAATAACATTTTATGGGTCATTTGGTCTATAACAGAGAAATCCATACAAGCAGTAAATCCATACAAGCCATTCATGTTCTTAAGATAATGAGAAGATTGAGACGTGCTGAAGGCCAAGGGTAGTAACAATACTTAAATTGTAAACCTGTACCAGTGAGATTAGTTACTTAGTTAAATCAGTCAACCTTCACGTTTTGTGTCATTCCCGCCCTGCTAAAGCCCACAGGGAAAGATACACGTATGATTGATTATTTTAGTGCGTCCATCTCCTCCCACTAATCTGTGAACATAGGATTTTGTTCTACCGGTTTCCCATTTATTAAATTAAAAATAAACTGAATAAAAAAATCACGTTACGTTATGCGTTTAATTTCAGTCGATTAAAACATGCAATTTGCACAAAAATTCCCCTGCTGATGGTGAGATGTTACGTCTGTAAATCTTTATAATAGTTGTTGCTTTCGTGCAATATATAAATTACAATTTATTTGTTTTTAAGTATTTTAAATTTAAATGTATTTTTTTAATAATCGCGTGAATTATTTTCCCACAACCCACACGCGCATGAGTGTGGACTGGATGCCTGAGGAATGTTTGATGTCCATAAATCTCTCTGCTCCTCGTCCTCATTCCAGCTCTGTTCTTCACACAGGTGCCAATATCCTCCGGGACTCAGCAGGTAACGTGAAGCTGGGTGACTTTGGAGCCAGTCGACGGCTTCAGACCATCTGCCTGTCAGGAACGGGCATCAAGTCTGTGACAGGCACCCCCTACTGGATGAGTCCTGAGGTCATCAGTGGGGAGGGCTATGGCAGGAAAGCTGATATTTGGTAAGACACAGAACTCAAGCCCAGCCTGTTTTAACCACAAGCCTTAACATGAGATAACCAGTGTGAAACTCTCTGTGTTTGGGCTCTTCAGTCTACAGACGTAATCTGAAAGTAGATACTTTGGAATTCATCAAATACAGGAAATTTTGTAAAAGATCACAAAATATTCAATTATGGTGACACAAATTTTAAAGTAAAAATATTAATATAAAATCACTGTGGTAGGCAATTTCATTAACATTTGACATTTTATGGTCCTTACATTTTAATTTAATTTTATTTACTTAGACCACTTTAATTACTGATTGCTATTGGGATGTAAAGAGGCTTTTTGACAAGCATGACAAAAATGTTTCTGGAAAACAATCGCCAACCTTGCCCTTAAAAGCAGGATTTACATTTTATTAGTCAAAATATTCAATACAACAAAACATTGCTGTTTTTATTGCATCTTTTTAGCCAAAAATGCTAGTCGATTGGATGATTATCTGTGTTTTATAAACTGTTATTACATCACTGGTTATTTTTGCATTGGTTCCAGGAGCATCGGCTGTACAGTGGTGGAGATGTTGACTCAGCGGCCGCCCTGGGCAGAGTACGAAGCGATGGCGGCCATCTTTAAAATCGCCACACAGCCTACCAACCCCACTTTGCCACCTCACGTGTCGGACCACTGCCGCGACTTCCTTAAACGGATTTTTGTGGAGACAAAACAGCGCCCCGCTGCTGAGGACTTGTTACGGCACACGTTTGTCCACTAACAGCACCTCCTTCCATCTTCCATAACTATCTGTAGGATCATCCCGTTTTGAGACTCCTCCAAGCAGCCAGTGTGAATAGGGGTGGCAAATAGCAGCCCCAACTTCACGGCCAAACTTCTACTGGGGCAGGAGGGTGATTTGAAGCAGCTTGGATATGTATGAAAACATTGCACCTTAATTTTACTCAGGGGTGAGTACCCCTAAAAAACTTCATGGATATTAATACCCCTAAAGGAAGTTTTTAAGGCTTTCTTTGGGTAGTTTTTCATGTTTTAATATTCCCCATGATTGTGGAAAGAGGGCCTTAGCTCTGGGGAGTCCAGTTGGGTTCTGGATGCATGTGGTTAATGCGGAAAGATCTCGGAATGTCAGAAGCTCTGAGAAAGGCAGGTGTACACCAATACGCTGCTAAAGGGTAAATGAAAAAGGAATCAGTAACAGGATGTGTGGGACTCTCCAGCCTGACTGTCTAGGCTCCTACAAGTTCTCATTTTGCTGCACAGTCCTCATAGTATATACACACACATACACAAACTACGATCAAAGATCTTACTGTAGAATATTGACTCAGTATGCTGTACAAACATTACATTCGCTGGACTTTACTCTCACCTTGTGGTCGCGACCACATTCTCTCTCTTGCTCTCTCTAGCTAGAATTTGTTAGGGTCTGTCATACACCTTTTCATTTCCACCGGCTAATTCATTTGTCTTTACTGTGTGCCTTTTAAAAATGTCCTTCCTCGTTTTTGTATTCCGCTCTGTCATCAGCGTCCAATCATTTTTCTAGGCTTAACGCACAGCTAACTCACAAGTCTTTCTGACTTTGGCCTGTATAGGGATTCTTTAGGAATTCTTGGCTCTTCATACTGTTTATAGATCAACATAAGCAGCTCCACTCTGCTTTCCCCCATAGTCCCTCTGCTGGCAAACTGACCTCAGGTCAGATTCACCCGTGCATTCTCTCGAACGCAGTGCCGTACTCTTCAATCTGATCAGGTAGGCAGGTTGAATACACACACTCACCAAAGTGAAAAACCCAGACCACACAGGCAGGGTTTAGTGCCTGGACAGTAGTTTATTGTCAGTTTGGACTAAAAATGGCTCCAGTTCTGGTAAATAGATAGATTAGACTCTTGAAACGGATTGATCTTATTACAGTATCACGACAGTTGCAATGACACTGTAAGTGCACTTCCTACACAGCCTGGATCATTTCTCATGGTAGTTTTCATGCCAGAAGATTCCCACTGACGCTCCAGTTGATATTACAGTGTTGAAGCCAGAAGTTCTTACACTGATGTATTTATACAGAATTCAGAATATGCAGGATTTCATGAGTCGTATCTATTCTCAGCACTTGACAGTACTTAACGGTTTGCCTACAGTTTAACCTTACTATCCCATGATGCCTTGGGGCAGGACGTTTCATCTGTTCACACTATGTTTAGCACTTGGTTCCACACACTTGCACACACTCCTGAATAATTGAGCGAGCAGTATGTTTAATGTCGCATACTTGTTCTCCACACTCCACATAGTGCTGTAGTGCCTGCCTTCAGTCCTAGGGGAGGGCGTTCCTTTTTTAGGCTGCCTTTGCTTCTCTCATAACCCAGAGGGTATTTGCTGTGTGTTTGTCCTTGGGTTTGTTTCATGAACTGCCATTTTTAATCAAAAAGTTACTTATTGTATTCTTCCAATAAGGAGGAGAGTATGGTACCGATAGTGTACGTCAGAAGTCGTCCATTCTATACACTACTTCAATGTATAGAATGGAAGACGTTTTAAACTTAGTGCAGGCAGTGGTTTCATAAATCCCTTGCTTGCCTTTTAACAAGTCACATGACTGTATTAAAATCAATCAAACTTGATGCTTTAGGGGTTTTGGGTTTAGGCTTGCACTGTATCGTGTTCCTGCGTTTAGTGTGCGCCGTTGTTTGAATTATTAGTCATGCCCTAGCAGCTCGATGGAAGTGTTGATACAGTGGACCAATCAGATGAATCTTGGGGCGGGGTCTTTAGTGATTTGACGTAACACAACTTCTGTTCAATTCCATTGAGCACTGGTACAATGGCAGTGTAAACCACTCCAGGCCGTGTGAGTTAAACTAGTTCTGCTGTCAGTAGGGGCTAACTAGAAACGTCTCCAGTGAACTGTGGAATTACATTTGGTACTAACTTTGCAGATGGTATGATTACACTCCCAGAAAACGTTTACAGTTTTGTTTACCGATGGTGACGAAGACGGCTGGCTTCTATTGTGTAGAGTCATTCCAGAGTTATTTCAATTGGCTCTTCGGGATCTTGGTATTTTGCATGGTAGCCCCATTGGCATAAAATAAACCTACTGTATTAACAGATTTCTGTTTAAGGCCCCTTGAGTCATGACCGTTCCACTTTCTTAACATGGCCTACAGACCCTTAAACAGCTTTTCAGCTGTATTTGTCGCATGTTATGCCGACCTTTTGTAGCCAACTCTGGGCTGGTGTGGCAGTATTTGACCGAATTTTTCAGCACCCAGTATAATTGAGCAAAATTTCTGGTCTGTAAAGATTTAAAAGTGTCAGTTCATAGAACTAAACCCACGTTTATCTTCCTTGCGGTTGATTTAAGGAGCAAACACATTACCTGTATAGCTGTTGTACATACATGCTACAAGAACAGTAGACAGTGTATGTCTGTAATGTATGTACTGTTGAGATTTCCTTTTGATGCTGAAATGTTTGCACATTTTGAGACCATAATTTTTACACTGATTTTAATACGTTTACCAGTGTTCCGTCAGTCATGCTCTGCGTGTCGTTAGCGTGTGTGATGTGCTTGTGTGAATCTTGATGAATGCTTTTTTCCAAGAAGACCCGAGATAAAACTGTTGCCCTGGTTACCAGCTTTGTTGGTTATGTTAGTCAGGTGGTCCCTCAGTGAGATAATGTTGGCTGTCTGGCACTTCCGTCGATGGTACATTTACATTATTGGCTAGTAGTCAGTGGTCTTCACACAAACGCTTGTGAATTGGACACAGACATGATTGGTGGTTCTGTTATAAATTCTGATTGGACAGTGACAGCCAAACGTTCTTATCCTGACCGGTGCCAAAGAAACTGACTGGAACCAACATTTCTGGCGCCACGGCTAACAGATGTTCAATGATGTGAATTGGGAAACGTCGTACAGGAATGTAATGTCAGATTTGATGTTTTTCACCACTAGGCTGCATCACTCAACTTCTTGCATGTATATAAATGATGTCTCAGTTAATAGAGAAGCTCTGTAGCTGCCGAATTTACTGTTTCTTCTGTACAAAAGTCCGTTAGCGAGGCTTCTTCCAGAAATGTGGGCATCATCACCTCAGCAAACCGGCTGTATTCATCCGTACAGCCCAACACACCCCAGCGGCCACTCCAGGGTCATGAATGCACTTTGTATTTGTTTGTGTGGATTAATATATATTGTCTGAACGTGTTTGTCTGTGTTTCAGAGACGACTTTTATGTGACAGTTGATTGAGAAAATTGCCAGCGCACTCTGGCCACAATGCTTTGCGCCTTGTAATGATACAAGATTAAAAAAGACGAAAAAGAAGTTTAAATTCTGAATTGAAATGTACTTTTTTGTAGACGGTACACTTATCTGGTGCAGAACTTATATCTGTTGTTTGTCCTTTTTGTCTATTGAATGAAAAAGCCATGTTTATAATTCAAATTTGGTTTGTGACCAATAAGCCTGTTTATATCAAATCTGTATATCAGTGGTACACATTTTTTTATATATTTTTATTTTCTCTTTTTTTTTAATTCTATGTATGATTGGCATGGGACTGGCCCACTGAGGCGGCACTGTTCTGACTGGTACTGGCAGGATGACATCATGAAATTGTCAATGATGACTGGCACTTTGTAAAGTGTTGCTAATGATAATGAAAATAAAAGATATTTATTTCACATTTTACGACGTACTGTTGATCGTACTACAGTACATTCTTTGATGGGTAACCTGCAAATAAGACATGGAAATAGGCAGGAATTTTAGGGAATTGTGCTTTCCATGCCCGGAAAAGTCACGTGATGGGTCTAGCAGAAGCAACAGTGTACCATCTCATCCTATTACGTCATAGAGAGAGAAGCTGTCAACAGTTATCACAAAGGTTCATATCTCAGTAAGTACAATGTTTTTTTACAGTGTACTGGAACAGTGGTTTTATATGTCGGTTTTAAACACATACTTGAAACTTAAATGTATGTCATAAACTTAGAAGGGTATATAATAAAGGAACAGAAAAGTTGAAAATTGTTCTTAGGACACATGTTAGACTAGGTGACATGTTTCCTAAATTTGCTTTAGGAATAGATGTATGTGCTTGGCTTTACATTTACGCTATTAATTAATTGTTAGGCGCTTTCTAATAGTTTACATTTTAATTCTAATAAATTCTAATATGATACTACATCTACTGTGAATAAAGGGTGTGAACGTGTGGAGGTTGCGCAGAACGTGTCAGTATCTTTGTAATAAATGTTTATCTATATCGCGCAGTAACCTGGACGTTATATAATCCATCGGTCTGAAGATTGTCTTCAACGTACATTTACGATTAGAAGCTTAAACGTTTGCCTAGAAATGCTGTCTAAGTAGACAACTCACTAGGGTTTAAGTCACGGCCATAGAATCCCGCCCAGGGCTTGACAAAAAGTATCTGCGATGTGAGACTAGACATCCAGATTCCCTGCGACTCATGACGCTGATCATGTGGTGCTCTTCTCTGGCCGCAGGTCGTGTCGGTGGGAAGTTTGCACCGTTTAATGAATTCATTGTGCGAGGTTTCAGGTCGCAGACCGGCCATTTGAACGTGCAGAGCGCCGCAGCAGGAACGGGAAAATACAAGACCATAGATGACCTGCCGGGGCCCAGCCTGGCCACCACCGCCTACTGGCTCTTCGTTAAAGGATACGCGGATAAAAGTCATGCCATGCAGGTTAACAAATATCGTCTTATATGATATTTTAAAAATACCTGTATTTATATTGTATTTTTATATGTAAGATGTTTATGTGCATCCATATATTAATATATACATACAGATCAATGTACATTTCATTTGAGCATAATCAATTAATTATAATAATTTAGCAAATCGTTACCTAGTATTAAATATGTAATGCTTAGTATAATACATTAGATTATTAATATATATCTGTTATATTTGTATGCATGATAAACAAATGTAAACACGTATGATATGAATTTTAGGTAATACATTATTGTTTGCTAACGTTAAGTGTTTGCAGTGGACAAATGTGCACCAATTTTACATCTTACAATTTTACATCTTTACAACGTTTTTAAAGTTATTCATTAGCTTTTATGAATTCTGTCAAAACTTCTGTTGTTTCAAACGAGTTGCATGTGTAACATCACGGAAAGTTTCGTATAAATGTGGGTTATTGAAAGACGCAGGAGAGTTTGTCATGCTGGGAGTTGATAAACACTTGATAGTGCACAGAGGAGTCGAAGCTTTTTCCTGAAAACGTGTAGATCAATATCTACGCGTAATCGGTGAGGGTTGTTTAGTTCAGTGGTCATTCCAAAGGTTGTAGGTTCGAGTACTGTCACGGTGTGATGAGCTACGAGTCACCCTTTTGCTCTTTTTTAAATAAGGCATTAAAGATGCTGATGGTGATTATTTTTGAAACATCACTCATCAATTATACATGACACAGATCACTACAATAACACGCCTGTGTCACAGCGCTGAGTTCTGTCAACGGGCTCAACCAATGGCGTGAGATTGGGGCGGAGCTACTAAATCTTATCATATATATATATATATATATATATATAAATTTATGTACACATACTACTATATGTATATACTATATGTATATAAACTAATGAAACCGACATCTCTGTATCACAATGTAATTTTCTCAAGCTGACAAGCAGTCAATAGATAAATAAGATAATAAACAAGATAAATAAAACCTAGCAGCTAGGCCCTAGTAACCAGCTAGTGCACTAACAACCAACCAAGCGGATGGACTGTTTTGACTTAGGCTCGCAAATAAAGTATCTCAATATTGTCTTGATGTATCATCCTGCAACCATCTAGTAACACCCTAGCAACCACCCAAAATACTAGCAAGTGTCAAGCCCCTAGCCAAAGCCGTAGCAACTGCCTAGAAACCACCTAACAACACTACCCAGAACAGTGTAAAGAGCCTCGCGACGGGACACTGTATCCACATGAAAAAAACTCTTTCTCCTCGTATATTATGCAGGTGGAGCACAAACGTCTGTACGGTCCGATCTGGCGTTCCCGTTTTGGCCCATTTGATGTGGTGAACGTGGCGAGTGCAGAGCTGATCGCTCAGGTGATCCGACAGGAGGGCCGGTTCCCGGTCCGAACGGATCTCTCCCACTGGAGAGAGTACAGAGACATGAGAGGACAAGCATATGGCATTCATGTGGAGTATGCATGTCACACACACACGCTGGACTGTCACAGTGCTTTACATTTCGGATGCTGTAGTGTTCATGTGTTCCTGTAAAAGATGAGTGTCAGCGCTCCCTCTGTCTGTGTCTCCAGCACAGGCCCTGAGTGGTACCGCATCCGCAGCGCTCTGAATCCTAAGATGCTGAAACTGAAGGAAGCAGCTGCGTACTCCCCCATCATTCATGAGGTGGTGTCCGATCTGCTGAAGCGCGTGGAGCGTCTGCGACTGCGCAGTCAGGACCAGGCCACCATCCATGACCTGGCCTCTGAGCTCTACAAATTTGGCTTTGAGGGTGTGTATGGGTGTAGATAAGCTTAAGCTATTTTAAAGGTCTTCTGAAATTTTTGTAGTTCATACCGATACGACTGAAGTAACAATTTATTTTAACCAATTAAAAAAAAATGTAAACTTAAAATTTTTAAAATTCTTAAAAACAAATGTAAATATTAAACTCTTCTTTATTATTATCCTTGAAGTGAAATGTTTATGTAAATAGTAACCAAATAAATATGCAGCTATTTGTAGCTATTATAAAACTGTACATTATGAAACTGTAGCTATTACGTTTTTAAAACTAAATAAAATATTTAGTAAATATTGTTTCAAGTAAAGTAAATAAAGCCAAATGCTAAAGCAGCGAGCGTTAAGCGCCAATCCTTTGTTTACTATTGTCTGTCTAACAACAAATTTAGATTCATTTGGTCTACTTGCTCAAATTAATTTTATTGTATGTTTGAGTTTACTGTCGTCTCTCTGGTCAGGAATCTCCTCCATTCTGTTTGAAACCCGGCTGGGCTGTCTACAGGAAGAGATTCCCACAGACACCCTGCGCTTCATAGCCGCTGTTGATGACATGCTGACGCTCTCGGAATCTGTTCTTTTCTTCCCGCGCTGGACCCGCACCTTCCTCCCCTTCTGGAAACGATTTGTCCAGGCCTGGGATGATTTAATTGACGTAGGTATGCTAAGATGAAAAGTGAGCGTGTTTGTGAATGTAGATGTTCTTGAAGCTCATGTAGTCAGAGCACAACAAGGTCATGAAGAACACACATACTGATAAAAGCTTAAATTGATTCTTGTAGGTTCTAAGAGGTTGTTGGTTTCAGCCAACAATTAATAATTAATAAAATTTATAGGACATTAAATGCACATTCAGATAAACATATCTGCTAAATTTGTACATTTATTGCAATATGTAAATTTATTGATATCATAAAGTCAAAACATTTTTCTGACATAATTAACAGCATGTTGCTGTGAATGATCTTCAACAATGATATTGTGCCTTATATCTGATATGGTCAAAACAGCAGCAAAACTGATGACCATTTCTGTGTGTGTGTGTGTGTGTGACTTTTGTTTAGCTAAATGTCTGATTGACAGGAAGGTCAAGCAGATAGAAGATCAGATTGGACGTGGAGAGCCAGTGGAGGGGATGTATCTCACTTATCTGTTGTCCAGCAACAAACTCAGCCTAGCAGAGGTGTACATCAGCATCACCGAGCTTCTGCTGGGAGGTGTGGACACGGTACGAACCTGAAATTATTTTCATCTGAAACTGGTTGCAGTTGGATTAGCTAGTCATTCTGTTTTTTATCATTAGTAGATGTTTCCAATATGCAAAGGTTAAAAAGAATGACCGAGATGCTTTGCAAGGGGCTGAGATATCGTCTCCCTGTATACATGGACCAACAGTTTAAAACAGTACAGGCTGAGGCTGCAACCATAATCGTACGAAACTATCACAGTCCTCACAAACAACAGTGAATTTTAGATTATTTATGATTATTTATGGGCTGTCACCATCAGAAAACTCAGCAGGGCTACCAGTACTGTCATCACAGTCATTTTTTATACTTTATAAAGAGCCACTAAAGCTCCATTTTTAAAAATGAGATTAACGGACTCGACTGAAGACGGTTTCAGCATGTCTTTTCTGCTCATCCTTATCTACATCGGAAGACATTGGATGTTCATGACCTTTGACATGCAGTATTGTGTTTCTAATCTGTGTAAGATGTCAAGGCTGCTGTCAGGGAGATTTCCAGAACGGTCCCGCTAAATTGTGTCCTCACATACACACAGGATCAATAACCTGCTAAGCAGCATTCTTTGCTGTTGTCTTGACTTGTGTGTACTTTATTAGCTTTGTGCTGATACGGAGAGAGAGAGAGAGAGGGCGTACGTTCCACCCTGTTTTCTCGCCCTTTAGCAATAATTAACATAAGCAATCGTGTCTGTTCCATACAATAAACGGAGACCTGCACATATACATCGTTTGATCAGATATGTCACTGTTTTCTCCTTGTTTCTGTGCTCGTCAGACCTCTAACACACTCTCTTGGACCTTGTACCACCTTGCGCGTGATGGCGAGATACAGAAGCGCCTCTACAACGAGGTCATTTCCGTGTGTCCGAACGGTGAGCTGCCCACCACAGAGCATCTGACCAGGATGCCCTACATGAAGGCTGTCATCAAAGAAATCCTCAGGTGGAGAACATTGCTCATTCATCTCACCCCAAAATTATTTCCCATGCAAAAATGAATGTCTGTCTTGGTGCGGTGGAACATTAATTAAGACATTACTAGGAATTTTATTTGTTGCTTATTTCTATGCAAGTTGAGTGCATGGAGAAATTAAAAAGTTACAAAAACAACAGCATTCAAGTTACATAAATGACACAAAACTGCCATAAAAGCACCATAAATGCATCATAAAGTCCATATGAATTATGCAATATGTTCCCAGTTTTCTGATGCGATAGCTTCATGTGAGCAACATGCCAAATCATTAAGTCATTATTCACTTAATATCTTGACATCTGCACAGGATTTGTTTTTCAACAAATAATTTTGTGAACTTGTTCTGTCAGATCGTTTCACTGAATCTGATTCACAAAACTGGTCTAAAGGACTTGACTGTGATTCAGACTCCCTGAATTGGTTTTTATATAGCAGTTATAACAGCTCACTGGATTTTCAGTGAATCAATCAAAGCTGTCACAAGGTTATATCGCATTATATTGCGTTATATCGCATTATATTCGTTATATTGTGTTTAATGGGCATATGAAAGCCTGAAAACCTCAGTTGATCAGTTTGTACAGTTTATTTTCCACAGAAAACTGATTTCGACAGTGTGTGGATTCATTTTAGGTTTAGAATTTCAGAAGTCTCTTGAGTCAAAAGGTTTCGAAGGAGCCCTTCTGTTTTTGTGGTGCTGGGCGGAATGTTTCACTTGGAAAGACACGCTGCATTGTTTAAAAAAGGCTGATATTTTATGACTGTGTGGTTATGTTGTACAAAATGAATGTGGTACATACCTAAAATCTCATTCCATGTGCAGAACAGCAGTCACTCCAAGAGTTTAATTCTTTTTCAGCAAAAGTAATATTACATCCAAACAGCCAATTCTTTGTTTTGTTAATAATCGTAAGGCAGTGTTGCAGTGTTGCCATGTCCACTTATTAAAAGTGTCTTTGGACTTGCTGTTTGAGCTTCGCTTAGAAAGCTAGTCACTCTATAGAAGTAATGAAATGACATATAACAATTATTTGGGTCTTATTTCCAATATAAAGCATTTGCATTTATTTAGGTATTTTTGGGCTTGTTCTTGTTTGCTGTTCCTACTAAGCTCCCCTTCTTAAGTAGAGCAGCCATGTTTTTATGAGCAGATTGATTACCATATGTATAACGTTTTCTGAGAAGGGAATGGGACGCTGCGTCCTATACTGAAATTTTGGGGAACACACAGCTGGTCCCAGGCATGCAGGAGGTATTGCAAGGGACCCCCTGTCTCATTCCCTTCTCAGGAAACAGAGGTTATAGTCGTAACCTGAGAAGTTCCCTTTCGAGGGAACTCAACACTGTGTTGTATGAAGTTGAAGTCATTTAGCTGCAGTG
>JAZGTJ010015384.1:0-13419 GCA_036877575.1 Botia almorhae | reverse complement strand
CGTCAACTACTGAAATCATATTAAAATTAAAGATCAAAATCAAACTTTGATGCTCCTTAATAATAATCAGATTACGAGACGTTAGCCTGGATTTCACAAACATGCAATAATAAAAACATCTATTTTATAACAAACAACTTTACCAGTAAAGATAATGTGCAATGTTGATATTTCCCAGAGCTCGTGATAACAGAAACATAACCAAAGCATTGTTGAGGTGACTCTCGAACTTCACCGCCTACAGAAACAGAAAACAGTGAAACTACATTTGAAACAAACTCAGTCATCTATAACAACAGAAACAGCAACAGAAAGCACAGGCTCATATGTTTATAGGAGAAACAACATGTATAAAGGCAGGCGTGTGATGTATGTGCACACCTGCACCAGCTGAGGGAGATGGTCAGCTAACTCGTCATCACTGCTGCTCTCGATCCAGCTGACAGCCACTCTCCTCACTTCTGTGTCAGCAAACCTGATTTTAAAGGACACTTAACTTCAGAAACATGGAATGTACAGTAATACACCTTCCGACTATATTGACCATTTTAAAAGTGATGGTTAACGTTCACTTTTAATAGAAGATAAAAGTAACATGAATATTTCAGCATAACGTGCATCCTGAAAAAATATGCCATAATGGCACTGTAATAAAGTCACATGATCTAGTGTTCCTGTAGCTCAGTTGGTAGAGCATTGCATTAGCAATGCAAAGGTCGTGGGTTTGATTCCCAGGGGGCACATGTACTGACAAAAATGTATAACTTGAATGAACTGTAAGTCGCTTTGGATAAAAGCGTCTGCCAAATGCATCAATGCAAATCTATAAGATCAAGACCAGAAAGTAAGTAACACATTAAGATATGGAAAGAGAAGAAAAGAGAAAGAGAGAAAGAAAAAGAAAGAGAGAAGGTATCTGAATATCAGGTGGTAGATAACACCAGGCAGAGATACATACTTGGATTCCAGGAGCTCCAGGGCTGAAACAGGAGACAGAGGGGGCCAGTGATGCAGGAGTGAGTGGATCTCACCCATACTGCCCCAGTCCCAGCTGGGTGCGCTGGCCAAGATCTTGGGTAGGCTGTATTCGTAGTTTTGGCAATGATACCTTTGCTCCCACAGCAGCTGTCTGTCTGCTCGTGTCAGCCTGGTGAAAAGCATGCTGGGTAATTTCAAGGTAGACAATGCACTTTCCGTTAGCCTAAACCCCCCCCAAGTCTGCGGACGCTCTAACTAGATGATTCATGAGCCGTAAAGCATTAAACAGTAAATAGTTATTCCCAACCAAGAGATAAGAGCCACAGAAACAAGTCACACCTCTTAAATGTGTCTGCAAATGTGCAGTCAAGCTGGGAGCCCTACAGCTGTTGGCACTTGGGGGGCATTCAGTGACACACATGCACAAATGAGCATGGAAAGCTGCCCACAGTCTGATCGTTGTTTGGCTGCCTTAAAGCTGACTGGGCTTTCTGTTCAACCACTGAGAGATGCACCTTCAGCAAACCGTATTAAACAGACCCAACAACCAATTCAGCTCTAAATTCAATGGTAAGTTATTCAGAATTACAAACAGTGTTCTAAAAGCAATCCATGTGCAGGTAAATGGCTCTCGGTGGCTTCATGTGGCATGTTCAGTTTTAGATAGACATCTGTATTTGACCAACACATGATTCAAACTGCAATATGTAAAGCAGAACTGGGCAGATGTTTGGACAGGTAACCCAAGTCAACCCCCTTCTCGAAAAGAACTCGGCTTTGCACCATCTAGACCACAAGACATGAGTAACCATTTAAAAACATTGACTGTTTCTATAGTTTAAAATGAGCAGCATGTCAACACAAGGAGTACAAACTACACATGCTCGGGGACATTTATGTTAATGATATTTTAGCGATATCCTCTATTTTTATCTAGCGTGCTTCACTTATGTCATTTCCGCTCTGAGCGCAATGCTTCTCTCCTGCTAAAGACACACCATATGCAGACAGCGCGTTTATTTTAATACCCCTGAGTACAGTGAGCAGCAACCGCTTAATTTACCATTAGTGCAAACACAGAGAGCAGGAAATGCTAATTTTAACAACAGTAGTGTAGAAAGGGTGAGAAAGAAACTTATCGAAATCATTTTACAGCACGGTGAGCAGCTAAATAGATGCGTTTAATACAGAACACAAAAATGCAACAAAAGTACTTGTGACTAAATGACTGTTATATAACCGTGTGTTCAACTAATGGTTTATTTCTATATACATTTAACATTATTATTCATAAGGAACTTGGTTGCTAGTAAGAAGATTATTTGGAGATGTAATCAATTCTCTCTCCATCTCTATTTTCACAGTTACAAAAAACTGAACAGGTTTAGTATGCAAGGCAAAGGAAGACAAGTTTAAATGACTTGTTATCTACTAGTTACTAGTTTTGGGTTTTCATTTTTACATTATTGTGAACTGAATCCAATCAAAAACCTTTCAGGTCTGGCCAGTTAAGTTACATTTACACAGATCCAAAGCCTAAAACCAAAGCTTACTGGACTGCTATTTCTTTCAGGAAATGCATGTCTGGTTTAATCAATGTGAACGTACCCGAACGCAGATGCTCGTGCACACAACTTCTCTATCTCACTCCGATCTCCTGGATCAAGCGGCTCTAGTGATTGTGGGTCTGGACAGTTGTTCTCTTGAGGACCAACATACAGCACGTCTACTGATGGGGTAGGGAAGTCGACCTGTGGGCGGCCATACAAGAATTTTAGCAATTGACTGTGTATCTGTATGTAGGTTACACAGCAGAGTAAAAGAACCGTATTTCGGTTAAAAAGGAGGTAAAATCACTTCATGAATGAAGAGAATGAGAGACACAAATGATAAACCTGCAGTATAATTCTCTCTGCTGGGTTCTTCCCTCTGCCTGCAGCTCCAGGCTGAAGGTTCTGAGGTGACGTCCACATACTCAGCAGCATTGTGCCTCTTGACAGCACTCTGTAACACAGGGTTATCAGAACCTCTGTCATAATACTCTGAAATTGTGCTTTTTTTAGATTGTAAATTGCATTTTGTCACATAAATGCAAGTTGTAAAAAGACTTTTGTAAAAGTCTCGACTTCTCCCACTTGACGTTGACACCATGTAAAAAAAACAAAAACAAAATGCTTTACTCTTCACAGTAATGAAAAGGTGAATTAGCACAGCAATTAAATACTTTGTGGCCAACACATGGAACCTTTTTGGCCATATGGGTGTTTTAATAGAAATCAAAAATCTGTGATTTAGAGAATGGGAACAGTTCAAAGCCTGTACGATGTCATCTCATAATTATGGTCATTCAAACTTTTTGGACATGTATTACACGCTGTCCTAACCAGACATGATGCAACAAGCAGTTTGTCAGTCCAAACTAAACCCATAACCGCTCCACTGTGTGATGCGATTTTGGCCAGGTATTTCTTGACTAATGAGATTTAGGAGTGGGCGGGGCTAGCCAGTTACTTAAGCGATCAATGAAGTGTCCTGTCACGGCATGGTTTAATTGTAAAGATGTCCAGAATTTAGTAGTGACAAGCTTTTTTGCATATCTAAACAAATAAATATCGTATGTATTTGGGAGAGGTGATCATTGGGTTTCATGTTTTACCGTCTGAAATCAAAGAGGGGCACGGACACTTTTCCCAGCAGCTCTGGACCTTTTCGCTGCTTGTTGGAATCCGGCGAGTTGTTGGCATTCTGGCTGAGGACCCCATAGAGGGAAAGACTCAACATGGCCTCCAGTGGTAACAGGGCCACCGAAATAGGGAAGTTAATTCTACAGAGACAGAGGAAGTTGTCACCAAACGCAGATACTGGCATTTAGCAAGAAAAATGCAGACATTCGAATGCCAGTGTGTTTAAGCCACGTACAATTCATCCCATTTGATGTGGTAGAAGAAACTCTTGTAAGTTCCCACTTTTTTGGACTGGACAGGCTTGAAGAGGTTCCTGCTGTTGTGTGTTAGGGAACACAGCAGGTAGTATTTTTCAAAACTGGAAGACAGGAAGGAGAAATTACACTACGGCATGTACAGGAAGAAAACACTGGCCTTCTAGGCTGGTACAAATCTAATAACTACAGCACAATTGGACTAAATATGAGAATTAAAACGGTATGCACACCATTACTGTTAAAACAATTGTCTTAAAGTTTTAGTTGCACAGAATCTACAAATCTTTTTATGTGGTTTCTCAAGCACTTTCCGCACGTTTTGCCTTCTCTTGGTACGTATACATTCAATTCAAATGTCAAAGCAGTTCTCAAATGAAGGAAGAATATTATGCATTTATTCCAATATATGTCATAGTTCTGCAACAAGGCATAGCCAATCACAGTTCAAATATTTTCAGGATAATGGCTGTCATTGGGATACATATTTTGAATTTCTTGTGGTGCGGTCTATGGAGAGATTTTATAAAACTATAAATAGACCTTCAAAAGAGGCAGCCTTGACGTAACAAAATGTTTCTCAAGAGAAATGGATAAAAAACAATTATTTAGCACAGAACTTTGTCCCTGTCCTGTCTCCAGACACAACCCTACTGCTCACACAGTTGTGTATGGAAATCGCTAGTCAAGTCTACTTCAGTTAAGTGTTGCTGTTAAGTGGCAATAAACAGAGGCAGAGATAAAGGGTGGAACATTGTTATCCAATCATCAGAAGATTAAGGAGATTAGCTCCGCCTCAACAGGCATCAATAATCTAGAATTCACTTCTAAATTTGATTATACACTTCATGTGTCACTTAAAAGGAAACATCAGCACAACAGGCGACATCATCATGATCCTTTATAAGAAGCCACTGGTAAATATATATTATACAACAGTTGGTAATTTAATCCGAGTTTTAGGAGTAAAATACAGATTCATGTGGCTATTGCAGATTATGTGGCTATGACTGAATACAGTACAAATCATATCAGTACAAAAAGAGCACTTCTCATGTAATACTGCCTGTTCAATCAAGCTGTAGTTGAAAAAGATCAATCTGGCTAAAATGTTACACAATAGTGCAGAGATTTCATAATAATT
Source organism: Botia almorhae (assembly GCA_036877575.1). Classification (NCBI taxonomy): domain Eukaryota; kingdom Metazoa; phylum Chordata; class Actinopteri; order Cypriniformes; family Botiidae; genus Botia; species Botia almorhae. The sequence continues at coordinate 8,359 of JAZGTJ010015384.1, read as the reverse complement.
TTGAGTACATTTACTTTTACATTTTTACAATTAAGCATTTGGCAGACGCTTTTATCGAAAGCAACTTACATTGCATTATACTATACATCGTTTCTGAGTATGTTCAATCCTTGGGATCGAACTCATGACCTTGACGTTGTTAACGCCATGCTCTAACCACTGAGCTACAGGAAAGCTGAGCTTCATTTAGGCTACAAATTATGCGAGAGAAAATAACCTGATAGATCATGATGCTAGCAAATCTAAGGGCATGGGTTTGATTCCCAGGGAATGCATATCACACTATTAAATGTATAAAAACATACAGTGTGGATGCACTGATGTTGCTTTGGATAAAAGCTTCTGCCACGTTCAGGAACCTAAAGAAGCTGGAGTAAGGCACTCAGTGATAGTGGTACAACAGTTTATCTTGGCTGTGAGCCATTGTAGCTATTACATACTTTATTCATTATGTGAGAGTCTACATTTGCAAACAGGAAGGTATTTTGTTTGCATTATTTAAAGCATGCTAATGGCTAGACTAGCTATAGGAACACTAATCTTTCACGCGCTAAGAGGAACACAGTGCCCACCTGCTGACCCAGGAAGCAGGAATACCATGAACAGCAAACAGGGTAAACTGAAGGTGCTCTGTGGTGCCCGAGGCCTCTCTGCTCTCCCTCTCATCCTCCACCCTCTCCTCCATTGTGTATATGGGTGTAGTCAGGCAGAAAGAGCGCAGGTACAGCTTAGCGAACTCATATATTGCGTCCGTGAGCACTGCTAAACTCTCCTCCACTGGGCTAGCATAACCTGAAATTAGCAAAATAACCTCAATCACCAGTTTAAATAAAACCATATAGATCTATTAGATGTTTTTACTACCTGGGTGTTTACTTAAATTCTTCGCATACTTTCGTTGTATCGTTGTTCCATCTTTGGTTGTATTTGTAATAATTTATTTACAATACTGCTTGCAATAGGTTTACATTTAACTGACCGTAAACATTAATAATTACTTGTGATCTTAAAGCATTGGGTATGTAATTAAGAAATACATTCCATTGTTTTAATGAAATGTATTAATATTCAACTTTCTAAATAAAAGTGGGGTTGAAGGACATCTACATGAGCTTTATGGGTTCTTCTTACCATTAGCTGAAGCTGCAGAAGCGGAACCTGTGGCACCAGCCTGTCAATCAAAAAAAAACTTTTTTTTAATCTGTGTAAAAAAAACGAAGCAGAACTTGCTTTGTTTGACATTGCGGGTTCTCTAACCTCTGGAGAACGTGTTCTGGGGAGATTGACGGAACGTTTGAGCCTCTTGACGGCTTCAGTGATGGCTGGTGTCTCAACTTCACCCAAAGCACAGCACAGATGTTTCGCAGCCTGCACTACACTGTCCACTGTTTTATACCGTGTGCTCTAACACCACAGAAAAGCAAGAGATACCACTGAAGTGCTTTAATACTTTATTTTCGAAGTATACACTTTGGTGCATGTCAAAGACACGTTACCTCGTTCTGAAGGCAGACATTGACTTGCTTATGATAGCTCTCTATGTATTCAGCCAGTCCCTCTCTACAGAACAGTAATGAGATATTCAAGAAACACAATCAGATACATCAGCTCAAAGGCCTGTGATTTTCCTAGCCTTTAGTAGGACAGAAGATAAGACAAAGCACATTCCTACCTCGTGACTGCCTCTTTAAATGGCCTCTCCACTAGGCTGAGGTATTTCTCCAAGTCAATAGAGGAGACATCATCTTCTGCCTGTTAGCACAAACATACAGAGAATACACATACAATGAGAAAGAATTCATAACCTTTTAACTGGTGGTGAATGGAAGGTTGTTTATTTATTGATTCTGCCCTTTATAAGCGTCTTACCGTTCGGGCTAAATCTCTTCTCATTGTGCTGAGGAACAGAAGCTGCAGTCTGATGTCTGTTTCCCACTTTCTGCAGTTCTGCACATACTCGTGACTGCCCAGACTGTGTTTACTGAGGGATAATGTAAAAGAATTAGACACAGGCCTAAAGCACAGTCAAAAGCAACAATGTGAATAAATAAAAGAATACTTATAACACATCATAATCATGACAGCTGGTTCACAGCTGAAACCAATATAACAGTTTCTAAATGTCATTCTACCTCACATTTCAATACATTTTAATGCATCTCGTGTCGTAATTAGTAAATATACAGATATAAAAAAAATCTCTAAAGGACCGATTCTGCTGGAGCAGCTTTAATTACTCATGCAACACGTTTTGTCAAAAATGGTGCCTCACAGGTGTGTAGAAGTAGCTTTAAGTGCAGTAACAATTAATCTCTGGCCTCACCGTTTAGATATTTCAGTCGTTATTGAAACTGTTGGAAAATGTAAGAATGTACACACAACTAAAACACTGCTACAAAGATCCATTGCATGAGAAACCAAATCGTGTTATATGATTGTAATGGGACAGCTTCAAAACAAATAAAGACAAAAGAAAAAGATTTTGAAAGTTCCACAAAAACAAGAATAACCAAAAGTCTTAAAAATGAGTCACATTTGTGGAGAACACACTCCAACCATTCCTGTCAATGTAGAAGACGTGTCCTGGGTGACTATGTATTTTGGAAGACCAGAGCAGTCTCTTTTATAATGATTGCTCATTTCAACTTGCCAAGGTCAAACGAGGACAAGACAGCCAGCATGAAAACAGACACTGAGGAGCTAAAACAACACAATGAGAAACCTTTGAAAAAGAAGGCTCTCTCTCTCTCCCTTAGCAATGTTAGTTTTGCTTTTGCAACGGTGTGGGTGAAAAGAAATCATTTCCCCACACAATTACAGAGAAACAGCCCCTTCTCAAAGAATGCTGACAGGGTATTTGTTTATGTAATACGACAGAATGGAAAAGAGAACAGTGACATGGAAAGACTCACTTCTGTAGAACCTCTTCCTGTCCGCAGACCTTGAGAACATAGCTGCTGATGTCCACCTGGTTCAGGTCATCATGAACCCAACACAAAGCCTGCATGATGAGCAGTTCCACAGGAGAACTCACTAAACATAAAAATAAAACCATAGAGTTGATGAAAAGGTGGCATGTGTCCGAGTTATTAAAACAGGTGATGTAATTGTTTTTATGATGGATCTTTCCTGACTTCAAAACTTTATCACCAATCAAATCCCACTGACTATATGCTAACATACCAAAATGGGCATATTTTTGCTGTCATTTTCTGCATTTTAACAGATGTCGATTTACGTCAATAATGTACAGTACACAACGGCTTTCGGTGGAGGGCTACGACAATGCTCACAATTTGGGTGAGATTTGAAGCCGTTCACAAAACGTGCATTTGAAACCGTCAGAAAAGGTGTGGATTTTACTAGAGCAGAGTGCAAGTCCTCGAGGCGCATCTTTGACAGCTTCAAGTGAAGTGAAGCTGAAATAAACAGTGAGGCGTGATGCAACATCACAGACATCACAGATCTGGTACATACTGTATATACACAGACCAGTATTTAACCAAACGGGGCAGATTCTGTGCTGTTTTGCTTGGCACCTTGGGTACTTCTTAATTCCTGACCTAAAGAAATCCATTTATTTATCCACACTACGTGAGCAAAACAACATTTTATAAGTGCATAACTTTATGTAAAAAGGTCAAAAAAGCAATCGTGAACCTTGTTAGAAGTTCATTTAGGCGATGATAAACCATGGCAAAATGCATTTGGCATGCTCTACTCTCTAGATCTAAGCAATAATTTAACCTGACACCATATTGTTCACGGTTACCCCATGCTGTAGCAATAACAGGCCCACACCCCTTCTTGGAATGGTCTTCTTTATATGCTCCAAGCCTAGAGCTGTATTACAGTCGATCAGAAGTGGCCTGGCCTGATTTTTTTATGCCCTGCCCTGTTTGTTAAGCTTAAAAGGTCTGGTGGTCACACCAAACTGGTGGAAGATTTGATGTGGTTTTAAAGAATTGTGGGATACCAGTAAACTCTGTGGGGGTCATTTTTTCTCTGCCACCCTCTCTTGCCATATTACAGCAACACATGTGGTACTGGAATGTGAGGAGATTGTTTGCGATCGAGTGCGGTTGGTCTGAAGAGGTCTGAAATGTACGTCTTAAAGCCATGGATAATGCTCAATAGCAGAGATGCTTTAGCACCACTAACAGAAGTAAACAGAATGTACGTGAACTGTGTGTGCAAACAGCCTGACATTCTCTGCAGGCATTAGAATGGAAAGACCTACTGAGATACATCTGACAGAACCTGCATGGAAACCATACACCAATGCTACCAATCACGAAGCAAGCAGAGCCAGCATACTGCTTAAATTGCCACAAAGTCGACATTTTTTTAACAGTTTTACATCTACATTTGGAAGGAAGGCTGTAGGTCTGATCACGGGATGAGAAAACGGAGACGTTTCTGAGTTTATCCTGGCAAAGCCATCACTCACCACACGTTCAAAACCCTAATCGCCTCCTCAGCTTCATTTGTCTTCCCCTTCATCTAGATTATGTCTGGAATTCTTAACTTTACACAGCTAAGCATTTCTCTCCACTTAAATAAACCCCAAATCCTCTCTATTTTCTTTCTGAAAGTTATGAGTGTTGGTATGTACAGGTCTGGCGTGTACAGCCCAAGATGTGTGGTGCTGCTCGGTATGGATGAAAAAATGGACTTGTTCCATACTGAGGTAAAGCGGTGACAAAATTCAAACCCTTTTTTGGCCCCTTCCTTGCTTGGGAAATGGGTCATCAGTTTCAGAAGAAGAATAAGCAAGAACAGTGTGAACTTGAGGAAAAGCTACACAGAGCATTCAGTCAGTTACAACCAAGCTATTCCTTAAACACACTAGCAGTCTGCACGGACACCGTGCCCCCTTTTCCCTTCGAGAAAGCAGTCTATGCTGGACTTATCCAGGACAAAACGAGCTATGGGCATTAGGCAGCAACAACACCAGAGAATTCTCCAACACAAAAGGCCAGTCTTGATTTCCTGCCAGGGACGAGGTGGCCAGAGAGGCCCTGCTGTCTTCACAACACAGTCGACTCAATGAATAGCCGTTTCCATGCTGCACCACAAACAGGTTACCCAGTCGAAAGCATGTCAATGACGTTCAGCCTGACAAATGCGAAACCCCAAGAACCGTGACCACAGTATCAATCTGTGGAACAGACGGTTATGTAAAGACAGAACGCATCACAGCGGCCAAAAATGCTCTCTGGCGTTATGTCGTGACTTCCTCATTTGTAGATCTTCAGCGAAGCTTACTACGCAAAAATTCTTAGTACGTACCTCCGAGTCAGAGATCGAAGGTGTCACGGAAAACAAAGTAAAGTAAAATTTCACAGAGAAAGCACAGGATGGAACGTTTCAAGATTATCGTAATTAGCATGATTTGGATGTAATTAATCTGTAATTAATACGCCAGCAGTTCAAGCAAGTTCTCCTCTGTCAAGTCACAGAAACGTACCATCGCAAGTAAAAGTCACAGGCTGTTGAGAATCAGAAATCTCAATGGACACTTTCACACTGCCTCCGTTGTCCCCTCCGGCATCTCTCTGGGCGATCACAGGGCTGAGAACATAGCCAGGGTTGGTAGAGAGGTCATCATGAGGGAACTTTGACTTCAGCCTAAAAAAGGAAAGCCAAAGAGGGTGTCAAGGCAGATATGTCCAACCTAATGCAACAAAGCATGATGTACCTGAAAACAAAGTCTATGATCTTTAGTAATTTACAATCTTCAGTATTTCTGTACATGTTCTCTTTGGATAATTACCTAAGGAAACATTGCATTAGCGTTCATTGTTACATTGGCCACACCCAGCTTGATATTTCCTGCATTCCCTACATCTAATTTTAGCTCTGTCGAACAGCTTGCTGAAAATAAAACTGAGGCTTTGAGCCAAAGTAGTCTATCAGGTCCAAATTAGCTTTGCTCCCCTATATACCTGTACAGAAAAGAGCTGATTCAGGTATCTTGGGACCTTCTAATGTCTGGATTCCACACAGCCTTCACAACACAGATGCTGAACCAAATTCATATGAGACATCTGCATTTTTGCAAACTTTATTCCTTTCAAACACACGTCATTAACACAAACACACAAACATCATAATCATAACTTACTTTGAAATATCTTCACAGAATGCTACAACTTCTAGGTTCTGGGCTTCCTTTCCCTTTAAGACAGAGAACTTGGAGAGTACACCTGCACTTCCTTCACTGACCTGTAAAAGAGCAACATGGAGCCGTGGTTATATTGATGAGCAAGCACAGTGAAGCTACAACCTACTAATCCTACAACCTACTAATCTGAACATTCACTTTTACTGAGGTTGTTCTAACCCAAAGGAAGTCACTTATTAAATCAGATTTTTAAATAGCCAGTATTATGTAAAGGGTTCTCAAATGTTAGTGATTGATGACATCAACATCCAACAGTAAATCTGGGACCAGATGGTGCGTTCTGATTGGTGGATACAGAGTATGTGGAGAATGTCTGGAGTTTTCCAAAGACTTCCTGCAGGAAGGAAATGGGGCAAAAAGCATCAACATGGAATAACAACTCAAAACCAATAAAGATACTTCAATCAGTTTAATAATGAATTTCAAAAGGTGAGAAACGAATTGTGAGGATCCGTTTGGTTCAAGTGCATTTTTCCTGTGGTCTACATAAACACATTCTTCATAATAACATGGTAAGATCAGACGGCCCTTGTTTTGCTCAGTGCCAATGTGACATTCCGTCTCAGCATGAACTCTGGTGAGGCCATCTGCCTCCAACACATACATACATACAATCTAATTATTAAAAAAACAAAACAGAGATACTTAAAGGGCAAGATTGAAGAGGTGGCCATTTAACTGTGTGCTGTCAAATAATTTAAAAAGACAGCTGCAAATAAAAGCCTGAAACCCCCTCAGGAGAAACAGAGCAGATAACTTGTTTTACTGCAGGAAAGACATATAACCGTTGAATGAGATGATGGTGTCTTTATCTCTTTACTAGGCCGGAGCTCCAGGCCTCACCTTAAGGAAAAATGAGATGTCATGTGACACACTTTCACAAATTATTCATCCCCTTTTGCTAAGAGATACAGTTTTACTCTTTTGGCTGCCCTATATACAAACTCTCCCAGTCCAAACAGACCCTTTCCTCAGGTTAGAGGTTTGAGTGAATGCCAAGAAACACTCAGTTCAGACGATGGGGAAAGCTGGCCCACATTATGCTTAGCATTAGTTTGAACTTAAGTGAAATTCCACTGTCATAACATTGGCCTGCAATAGAAATTATGCAGACTCCAACTTCCTCCCCATTATCTTTGCTAAGAATGCCTATATAATTAACTGGAACTTCCCTTTCTGACTTTAACCTGATTAAAACTCTCAAAATAAATGTGACTGAACTTCCGTCATATGGTTGAACAATCACAGACTCTACTGACGACAGAGCTTGGAAGCAAACAGTGACTAAGTCATATGTTTATGGATGTCATTACTAACAATTATGTAAAACAAACCGTTAACATTAAACAAGAGTTAATGATTTACCTGCAAGGGATTTTTGAAAAATACACATTTACAAACAAGCATACACTACAAGTTGGGCATGTCAGCTACTGTCTGAGCTGAGTGACTATACAAAGTAACCAAGTACCGTCTTTGTTAAAACCTAGAGATAATGTCAGATTGACACATTAAGATTTCACCAGTCTCAAATACTCCCAATCTAATTCATAAAGAAACCACATCTGATGATGTGTTGTAACATGAACCAATAAAAAAAATGGCAGCAGTAAGCCACTTACTCTGAGCTTGGTAATACAGACAACAAACAGGTCTTTTGGGGTTTGTGTGCTGATAAGGGCCTGAAGTAAATGTGATAAGGGTATCTGATGTTCTGTGAGGTAAATCAGAGTAACTGTACACCAAAGCCGGATTAGTTTTCCTGCTCTTTTGCACACACTGAGAGGGCTGCCATGACAACAGCGAGCTGCGCGGCCCTGCTTTAAGCATGTCAGGGGAGAACCCATGGGGAAAAGACAGCTAGTTGGGACTTGTCTCAGCTAATGGAACCGGCAGGAATCTGTACTACACACACATACAAAGACGAGAGCCCATGTAGGCAAACTTGAACCAGACTTACATGATCCATTAACAGAGCATTTCTCTTAAACGTTTACGCAGTCCACATCCTAAGGGGAAAGACCACTGAACCAAAACTTCTGACTCTTTTATTTTGTTCCTTATATGACAGTTGTTTTGCTGAAGTAACTTTATGGCTACAAATATTTCAAGTACACTGGGAAATGTATTGTCCTGTCAATTGTCCTGTCAGAAAGGAACATAATGAAACAG
>JAZGTJ010015383.1:0-13419 GCA_036877575.1 Botia almorhae | reverse complement strand
ATAGACCTTTCTCTGCTCTCATCAGTTTAAAACAACATTAGGAGTCTGTCAGGAGCTTATTTAAAATCTACACTTTGTTTTTTTACTGGAGGCCAAAAAAGTGCCAAAGGGTTGGAGAAGAAACTCTTTGCTATATTTCTGGTTATCTTAGCATAGTCATGTTTATGTATTAGGTATTGTTTTGAGAAAGGTTCAAAAGAACTATATTGTTATTACTGCCAAGTTATTGAGTGCACACTTTAATTAAAAGCACCTTGATTGGTGTTTTATTATATACCTGAATGGAGGGTGACCTGAATGCCAACTTTAGATACTTAAATAGCTTTTTGGCTATAGAATAACATTATATAATAGTCCGCGTGGCCTTGTTGGCTTCAGTGCAAGTCATTAGAGAAAACAAAAGATTGTATATTTGGAATATTTGGAATATTGTATATATATGTGCATTTACTTACGTATACTACTGTTTATTCAACGTTTACTGAATGTTTACCCAAGTGTCTTGCACAAGAACATAATGTTAATATGGATTTCCCATTGAGGTCATTTGAATTTCAACCTATCAGTGACCAGCGATGATCTTTAGACCACTGCAACACACAGCAATGTTCAGCAATGTCTCCACTTATATTCCTGTACAAGCTATTTTAAGATCCTAAAGCAGGTGGAGGCAACCAAGACCCAGCCAGGGTTTGGCCTTTTGCGTGGCACCCCGAACAGATGAGATGTCTGTTCATAAAGCAGCGGTGGTCAGACTGAGGACCAGGCGACACACTTTGTGAATGTTAATGTATTCACAGCAGATGAAGCCTCAAGAAGACACTCTCCTGATGTCTCCCAAGAAGACCAACCCTAAGACTCCTTATCTCAGGACACCTCAAAATAAACATAGTCAGCATCACAAAAATCAAAGCGTGTGACTGTCCTACCTGAAAAAAAAAATCAAATTGTGAAGCCAGTTTTGGACTATATCTGGTCCCAGTTATTGCTAGCTACCCACTCAGCTAACAATTTCAGATTGTAATAACGTTTCCCTAACATTTCCAACAAGTACCAACAACATTATAATTATTTTGTTATTTTAAAAGTTCTAGGAACAATTAAAATGTCTATTGTTTAGACATTGTATTAATGTTATTACATTTTTTTAATTTCATAACGTTTCATGATCTACTTTTTTGAAATATGATAAATAACATCAAAAAGTTACTGCAAGAACATTTTGGATAACTTTAGGAGAACTTTGAGAGAACTTCTCACAGAACGTTCCATCCTAACTGGGTAAAAGTTAATCATGTTGGCCAGCCCATAGCTTCTGTGTAGCTCTAATTTTTATCAGGCTCTCAGTTCAAATTAGACTTACAAATTGACCGAAACAGACATTCCAGATGGCCCATTACTAAATTACTTTATGAGAAAACTGATTATGAAATTAGTGCAGCCATTTATCTGAATCATATGCCCACAGGTAGTCCCTCGTCACTGGCTGTTGCTCAGAAAGGACGATAGCTCTGGGTAAAGAACTAAGCTGGAATGTAATCAAAATCAGTCAGGTAAATATCAATGTTAAAGGTACAGTAGGCAATTTCAGAGAGGCTAGCAACAGCAAGCTAGCTTTGAAAGCATATGATCCTGTCCTCCCTTCAGAGCATCTCCAAAGCCACGCCTCCTCCACCATATGAACACACACATGGTTTGACAGGCAAGTAGGACATCCTATCATTGGATTCAGACCGAATGCAATGATTGGACAAACATGTAATGGTCCTTTTGCCTTCCACAGAAGATATATATAAATATATTAAGCCCACTTTTCTACCACTTTTAATTGCTATCAGGATGTGAAGAGACTTGTTTTTGAAAATACCCCCTAACCCTGCTTTTAATTGTCGTATTGCCATTGATCAGGCGCAAAAAAAAATCGTATGCACTCCTCAAGGTTGCTCAGCTAAAATATACTATAATTATAAAGACCTAACCAGAAGTACATAAAAAGTTCAATTAAAAAACTTACATCAAGTTAATTTATAAAAAAGATATATGTATAAAGACACAGAAAATGTTTTATGTCTGTAGGTCAGTTATTGCATTCACGAGAGCTGCATCTTAGATATTGCGTCTTGCATTAGACGCATTGTGCCTGCAGCACTCAGCCCATTTATTCCAGCCCAGCAGCATTCTACAGCTAGCTGTCTGGTGTCTATTCTTAGTTTGCGGTTTTGTCTGTGGTTTTCCGCTGTTCAGCTTACAATATTATTTGTATTGTGAGTCACAAGCAAATCTTCGAAGACCATCATTTGCAGTATTTCATTGACACTGCTTAAATTATCACCTACACTCCAAACAATGCTGGGCTGTTTCAACCCATGGTTGGTTAAAATGTGGAGAGAACACACTGATGGGTTATAAATTAACCTATGAAACAACTCAGCATAGGTAAGTTTATAACGCAGTTGTAATTTCTGTCCACATTTTACAAAAATGGGTTGAAAACGACCCAGCATTTTTGGAGTGTATAAATAAAGGCATCAAAATGAATACCCTTAATAAATGAAAATGAAATAATCTGTAGCTAAAACCATCATTTTTAAAGGGTGATCTTTTTTAAAGGGTAAATCCATTCTGGGTCACAGAAGAAGCAAAAAAAAAATGCTTGTATATGCGGTACAGTACTGTAAAATGTCCCTGTATATAAAAATAATTTATATTGGATCTCTTCAGAACCTGTGAAGGCACAACACTGATTCTAACTGCCCCAAACAAACACCACTAATACACATCATACTTACTCAATCAACATAGCTGACTGGACCTCACAGTGTCGGCTAACCCTCTTGATTTATAACTAAACTGACCTCTGGGGTCATTGGCATTATTGTACTGTCAGAGTATTGGACCCACAGAACACAAAACTTTACTTTCAAGGTGGCGAGGTGTAGAAAGGCAATATTCATTAAAGTCTTTAATCAAGAACACATTACTACAGCTCCTTCATTCCTACAAAGCATCGCACGATCAGTTTTGCTAATTAGACCAATTATTACAGCCTTATTAGCATCCTAATTGTATCTGGTCTTTCCTTTCTGAATGGATACAGAGCAGGTACTTTCTTCGGAATTCTTCACTGAACTTCGGAATTCCTTACTAAACTGAGTTACATTCATAGTTCATTTGGAGATAAGTAAAAAATATGAAAAAAAGCCTTTTGTTGTCAAGGGTTAGTTCAGCGAAAAATGAAACTTCCATCATTTACTCACCCTCATGTCATTCCAAACCTTCTTGTTTCCGAGGAACACAAAATAAAATATTTTGAAGTACTATGGTAACCAAAGCAACAACTGGCACTCATTCACTTCCATTATATAGACACAAAACCATCTAAACATTTAAATATCTTCATTTGTGGAGATACAATTAAATGTTCATCAAAAGGGAAAAGAAAACATCTTGTAACGAATAACACATCTTAACGAGTCTATCTCAGAATCAATTCACTCTGGCATCTATCACGACACATTACTGCCATCGGGTGGTGACTTGCAAACAGTGGCGGCCAAATTAATTCACATTTGCATAGTTTATGTAATTCTAATTTATTTAATTTGGCAAGTGGTTTAACATGTGTTTAAATAAAATTTTAATGTAGTTACTAAAAGCTTGATTGTATTCAGTTAAGTGAAGACAAGCATTGGTGCGTTAATAGTATTAGAATTTCTATGACAACTGCTATGACTCATACTAGTTTATTACATTACCCATAATTTAATCAGTTAGTAGTTAACAAGTTAGTTAGTAAGTCCGTTGGTTGGTTAGTTAATTGACTAGTTAGTTACATAGTAATGATATGTGTTTGTTAGTTAGGCAGATAGTTGGGCAGTTTGAAAACGTCTAAAACAAACAACATCTGTATCATATAATGTATAACCATTTAATATTATACCGAGAATGTGTAGTTATACTTGATTAATCATTGTGTTTTTCACAAAGCAGTGTTAAGCAGAAATGCTTACCGGTTACTCCCTTATTGTGTGATAAAGTGACCAATAGTGACCAGAGTGAATTTCAGAACATTGTCACATTGTTTTCACTGAAGTGTTTTTCCTGTGACTGAATTGAATTGTGAGGTTCCGCTTTTTTCGCCAACCCGCACTTCGACAAGCCCCACCTACAGCAGCCGGATTGGCTAGTAAGGAGGTTATGGCCGTCAGCGATTGGTTACTCGAGACGTCATTCACACAACGGACCGCCTCTCCGTGCGCTGTGTCTCACGCCGCTGATGGCGCTGTAAACACGGTGACGCTCGCTTGCGTGGCCCAGCAAATCACGGATTGTCTTTATGTATGCGGACAGTCAGAGAGACGCTATTTACGTCCGAGGCTTCATATGCAATCACGTAAACAAAAGACACACGAGGACCGCTCGTCGGAGGTGCAATGGCAAAGAAAAGTGCAATTCCTGCTTCGTACTACGGTAAGCGAGCTTGTCGATTGCATTGCGTTACGGTAAGTTTTGCAGTAAGACAATTGACAAAGAGAACCGTGTTTGCCTTATGTCAACACGATTCCTTATCGTAAATGCATTCGTAATATTTTCAGCCATACTAAAACACGGTGTTGTTGGACCTGTGCGGAGCAATAGTTCCACTGGTCTGCTTTTAATCCGAGTCGGACACTTTGTTGAAATCGTAAATAAATGTATGGCAACGCGAACTCTGATCGCGTATTTTTCGTATTCAGAAAGCAATGATCGGGCTATAGAAGTTAACTGGCAAACGTCCAACTGGAGCGAGACGGCCGATAATCGTAAACATGAACCGTGTTCGCTGCGCAAGCTTTTCCATCTGGAGAGCGCGTTGTGTCTTTGTGCTAGTTAAGTCCTTCTGTAACGGGGCTGGTATAGTTAGTATACAAGCAGCCTACGTGGACTAAACCAGGAATAACTGTTTGCTGCTACTTTAGTTGTCGTCTTCGTAGTCTAAACATGTATTTGTTAGCAAAGCGCTTTCGTAAAGACCATTTAAAGCAATCTAGAGAACGTCTAGAACATTATCAGTATATAGAAATCTGGAGTCATTCTGGAGCAGAACGTGGAGAACTTTTAGGACATTGTGAATATGTAGTAACTCTGGAGTCATTCTGGAAGAGAACATGGAGAACTTTTAAGAGCATTGAGGATGTATAGCAAGTCTGGAGTCATTCTGGAAGAGAACATGGAGAACTTTAGCAGAATGTATTGTCTGGAGTCGTTCGACAGAGAGCAAAGCAACAGATTTACTTCACATTCCTTCGTCATCTGAGACCTTTAACAATCCCTCACCCCCCCCCCCGCCCCCCTAGTCACACCCCCATGAGCTCAGACAGACCACTCACAGAGCACTTAGCCGCTCCACACCGCAGCACTAAATATTTTTCAGAGGCAATCTGTCTAATTATATCACATATTACCACGCCAAAAGGATGCATCTGGTACGCCTACGCGCCCGGGGCCATTCAGCATCCAAAATAGAGTTGGAGATATTATCATCCGCGATACTTCATCAGAAGCTCTAATTTTACAGCCCTGACGTTTACCATGGCAGTGCTGTAGGACTGTCAAAGAACGTGGTTTTCATTGTCACGTAAATAGCCCATAGAGCAGCTGTTTCTCTGTCTCGATCCGGCAGGGTCACGCTCTTTGGCCCCTGCTTGACGTATTGTTAAGTTCCCACGAGCCACCTGTCAGACACCATCGCTTTCAGAGCTGTGAGACTGTTTTAGGAGAGCTAACCAAATGAAGGAAAGAGCATCAGATATGACACGGAAGCATATGCTTGTTTCGAGGTAGCTTGTGTGGTTTCGGCAGGTGGTATTTTTAGCATCAATGATCCATCTGGTTTCAAACCAAATTTTAAGGTATCCTGGCTGTGGAAACGAGGTATTGTGTGACTATATTACATACACAGTTAACAATTTTAGGTTGTGAGAACGTTTACCTAACATTTCCATTCGAAGTAATAAAAACGTTAAAAACTTCATTTTGAAAGTTCTAGGAACTTTATAAATTGTCCAAGGTTTTAAACAACATCTTAAAAATAACATTTTTGATATGATTTATCATGTTAAAAATGTTCCACTAACATTACTGCAAGAACATTTTTGATAACCATGAGAGAACTTTTAGAGAACATTAGCCAATGTTCTGAGAATGTTCCCTGTTAGCTGGGTAACTGGTCATGTGCTTGTTATTTTCACTGTAGACACGGAGTGATTTATAAGGGCAGTAGTTGAGCGGAGCAGTTGAATAAGGGCGGAGCTTGTGCTGACCCATGTTTGGTTCTGTCTGATTGGACATCACAACCGCAGTTCAGAACTAAAAAGACAGAAAGAGAGAGAGAGAGAGAAAGTACAAAGAGAGGATGACAGCTGTAAACAGATAACTTTTAACACTGATTTTGGATAGATTTGTTATGTTTTCTGGGCCAAGACAATCTTTTGCAGTGCTAACAGTTTAATAAACGGTTGGTTTACTGAAATAACGTATATTTCTTGTATTTTTGTGCTTTAATGATAGAATTCTTTTGTTACATATTTCTTTCTTTCATCAAAACATATGCTAGTTAATAAAAAATACAGAAAGTGGGAAATGTGTTCCTGATGCCTGGAGCACCAGTATGACCAGTATTCACTGTACAGATAGTGTCTCCTATGGCTGATTGGAAAGCTAAATGATTGTGACAGTGATGTATCGCATGGCTCTGGCTGGTTCAATAGCAGGCACAAATAATATGGGTTGTAGACTCATTAAGAGACAGTAAACATATGACAGATATAATTAACAGTTGATTATTTATCAGAAATTTGGAGAAAGGTTTTTGAAGATTATAAAACAGGGTTATTCAGTTTCATATCTTGGAGAGATAAGCTCCAAAAACACACAGCTGAACTGTCTTCAGGATTACCTGAGGATTATTCATGTGTATAAGAGCAGGGTTCGAACCAAACTCTGCAGGACATGGCTCTCATTGGATGGAATTGAATAACACTGTTGTATGACAGTGGTGTGTGTTTTATTCCTGACCTTGTTAACAATTTTAGGTTGTAAGAACGTTTTCGTAACATTATGATGTAACAAAAAACAAAAACTTTATTTTAACAAAACAGGAAGTGTAACCAAACATTTTATTTTGAAAGTTCTAGGAACGTTTTAAACGTAATTTTATTAATGTTATTGCTTGGTTCTAGGAACGTTATTCAAACGTTTTTTTAATCCTGTCACTTTTTTAAATGTTCCACTAACAACTTAAAAATAAAGTGATTTATGATTATATAACGCAAAAATGTCATTAATATTTTATATAACTTTAAAACATTCTACTAATGTTACTGCAAAAACATTTTTGATAACATTTGGAGAATGTTAGAAAATGTTCTGAGAACGTTACCTGTTAGCTGGGGAGGTGGGTGAAGGGGCAAGAAGGTGGACAGTGGGGGTACTGTGCTGAATCGTACACAACTTTGACGTGCATTTTAAAACTTTTCAAACAGCGCTGAATCGTACACAACTTTGATGTGCATTTTAAAACTTTTCAAACAGCGCTGAATCGTACACAACTTTGACGTGCATTTTAAAACTTTTCAAACAGCGCTGAATCGTACACAACTTTGACGTGCATTTTAAAACTTTTTAAGCAATGTAAGCTTCCCTCTGTACTTGGAATGACCTTTTTTACAGTTCCTTAACAGAACGATCTTGCCTTAAGGACCAGAAGCAAATGATATTCCTGCTTCAGACCTCACTAAAAGAGGTACATTAAAAATAGAGTTATGCCCAGAATTCTGTGAGGACAGTCGGTGGGACATAATATTCTCTCTTTATCTCTTTATGTAGAGTTTAACAAAGAAGACTGTCATCTCCACGGACTGTGGCACAAAGCAGTGTCCTTCTTTCTGTGACCGTGCCTTTGAGTGTCCAATGAGCGTCTAATGTGCGTGCAGGGTATTAACAATGATGGATTATACACAAATGCCAGGCTAAGGGATGAAAGAACCATGGTGTCATCTTTTTACCGCGACCTTTGTAAACGACAGGAAGTTGTGTAAGTCTGGCTAACACAACATTACTGGTCTTTTATGAAAGGCTCGTTTCACGCACAGACATGGTGGTCACTTGGAAAGGAGCGAATCACGTTTCAGACAGCATCCTGGAGTCATATTCACACTCGCGTTGGCAGTGTCCGTGTCATCCGTCTGGTGCTCAGGGATATAGCTGCTGTCCTTGAGAAAAATGCAAGCGTGTTTATTTCCTCGTATAGGGGATGGCTATACAGGCAGCTTTTATACAGCGCATGTGCTTTGTGATACATTTCAATGAGATTTCCATATCAGAGCCACAGATACAGTGAATTAAAGGACACTGTACTTACGTTTACATGTTTGGTAAAAGCTTTTATCTAAAAAAACGTTCAGGGCAATAAAAGATACTTTATTTTTCATCGGCATGAACGAGGTTTTTTAACGATGCATCTATTTAATGTTATATATTGTTATATATTGTATTTCCAAAATGTCATTCTTAAGTTGTTAACAGAACGTTTTAATAACGTTACAGAGTTTAAAAATGGAAACAGCACAATGTTTTCAGCAGAGGTCCAGTGTGGCTGTTTTTGCACACGACAGGTGTTGTCATTGCCTTGTTTGAACGAGATGCAGATTAATACTGCAAGAGGATTTTGTGTACATAGGAGGCAGACAAACAGAAATGACTTTAAGCTTCTCTTTAATACTCAGTGTTACACAATGGTGTTAGAATTTGAAGTTAATGAAGGTAAATTAAATTATCACAGTAAATGAACAACGGCCGTCAGCTGGCATTAATAAACAGTTCTCGCTTGATATATTCACATTGGCGATTAATTAAGAATACCTCACATTTGATCGGTAGCGGTAATGAGATGTCACGGTAATGAGGTTTTCTCTCTTGGTTCGCTTTTTTTCTGTACTTTTGGGCAGAGCTGCAGTACTGTTTTAAGTATGACCAGAGCATGCAATATTAAAATGATACAAAATATATACAACATAATTGTTCCCTTTTGTGTGTTTGTGTGTTTGGACTGCTGTCACACCACTTGTGAGCCATTCTCAAGTTCGCTCATACGACCGACCATCTTTTCAAATGGTCGCCAGTTCAGAAAGCAGCGTTGAAATTTACATGGCACAGAAAGCTCCATCATGAGAGCTCCTAAAAGTTAAGTTAAGTGATTTGGATTAAACTATCTGCTTAAGCCGAGATTTTGGGCCATTTTTTACATAGCAAAAATCAAAAGGGAGCGAGACTTTCCCACCTCGACAATCTGCTGTCTGTCACTTAGTTTCTCTCCGTCTCTCTTTACTCTGCCTGTCCATCTGTCTCGCTGTCTAGTGGAGAGTCTGTCACTTAACGTTCTGTCTGTCTTATGATATCCAACTGAACTACTGCAGGAGTTACAGACTGTGTGTCAGGATGAGAGAAAGTGGCAAGTGAACAGTTTGTCAGCTCCAAAATCTTTTTCTCAGAACAAGATGGCCGCCGCGTACACAGACGCAGCACCTTTATGCTCTTCTGTTCCTCGAATTGTGCCGTACTTTGTATAGTGACGATAAAGAATCTCGAAAATGCTACTAGTCCAATTTTTAGACGCATCTACTTTCCTGCAGGGTTTAACTAAACCCTAATTAAACACACCTGGTCCAGCCTATCATGGTCTGCTGGATTAATTATAGGCAGAGTAGTAGCTTAACTCAGTAGGACAGCGACCCTCCGATAGCAGAACTGGAGACCCCTGATTCTGCGAAAAGTCTTGTTTTACACTTTGCCCATAAACCTTCATTTATTGTAATTATTTGTTTGCTATTGAGTTTAGTTAATATTGTAATTTATTAGCCAGTTCATCCAAGGTCATGATT
The DNA here is from genome assembly GCA_036877575.1 of Botia almorhae. Lineage (NCBI taxonomy): Eukaryota > Metazoa > Chordata > Actinopteri > Cypriniformes > Botiidae > Botia > Botia almorhae. Next base: position 3,499 of record JAZGTJ010015383.1, on the reverse strand, counting down.
TTGAAGCAGTGAATTAGGGATGTTTTTAGCCACTGTATGTGGTAGTTTGGGAACTTCCTGGTCCTGGTATGTCCTGGTAGGAGAAAGAGGAAAAAGTCACCACACAGTTTCCATTAGACCAAACCGACGCCGGCCACACCTGCGTGCTTCCCCGGACCGTTCCGTATGGACCCGCTGTGAGAGAGGCTCGTGTTAAACACACTGCTCTCAGTGTGTGAACTTGTATGATGGTAGAAATCAACAAGCTTGGTTGATGGAGAGAGAGAAGACTCGTAGTGATGGATGGGTGTTCAAGAATAATCATTGAATAGAAGGAAACGCTGAATTTCCACCGTCTGAAGTCGAACCCTTTCTGACATATTTAGCTTGTTTTTCTGAAGGAATAATAGTTTCATTCCTTGCAAGTGCATTATAATACATTAATCTCAAGAGAGGCAAGACTGAATAAATCTCTTGTCAGAGGGATTGTTTGGGAAATTGTGACTTCGCGGAGATAGAGGAGCTTCATTCTAAAGTGCCTTTGTCTGGAACTCGGCGTGGCTTGTTGTTAGAAAAATTTTAATAAAACATGAGGGAAACATTATTTTTATTCCAAGACAGACACAGTTCTGTCATTCAGAGCACAAATACTGTGTTGGGGGAGTTTTTTGTAAAGTTGACGTGTGTGTAAAGTTTACATAAATGTCCGTCTCAATTACTTAAATTGCTAAAAGGCAAAAAACGGCATTTGGCATGAAGAAGGTGCCTTTGTTTGGAGACGATATCAAATGAGCTGTGACGCTCAGATTAGTGTTTATGAAGAGGCGGTTTGTGCCTGTGATAATGTAGTTCACCCGGGACGAATTGACACCAGCTGTTATTTGGCTGCGATTCAAATGATGTGACACACTGACGAAGCACTGAGTCTGTTAAATGTCGTGAAGATTATAAACAGGAGAGGAGAATTGGGGATAAGATGTGGATCTGCTGTCTGGGGCTCGTGTGCCATGATTCATCTCACTGTTTCTGTCATAACAGTCTTAAAGGGCTTGAATTGTGATGCCATGACATTAATAACATTGATTTACTAATAACATTGACGATGTTACAAACATCGTTTGTAATCTGGTTATGTAGAGTATAGTAGAAAGTTCTCTTATAGTGAATATAAGTGTTGGTTCCTTTTAAGCTTAAAGATTTGAGTGTCTTGCAGTGGCAGCTAGCATTGGGTCTGAGGAGAGGGTACAAAGTAAACTCAGGACACTCCGATTGAGGACAATAAAAGCTGGCACTGCTACAGCGATGCTGACATTGTTTTTCCCATAATGCCCTGGGGCATTTTCCAAATGTCCTGACCTTTCTGCCCAGAGCCAGATAGTGTCTTATCGATGCTGGTCTCTCCATCTCGCTCGTTTTCTGCCCTTGTTCTTGCTTGTGTATAATCTTTATTTCTCGCTTTTCTGTCTCTTTTGTTAAATTTGCATTTATTTTAAAAGTTTGGATGGATGGATACATAGCAATGCATATGCAATTTATATTATTGATGATCCTGGCATGGGTTCGATTTCAGAATACTACATACACATACTGATAAAATGTACACTGTAAATGCACTTTAAGTCACCTTGGATATAAGTGTGCCAAATGAATAAATGTGAATGATTAACATGAAGAGCAGTGCGTTCTGATTGGTCGGGCTGTTCTCTGTACAGGGTCAGTCATGCTATTATAAACAGAGCCAAGTTGACCGCTGCTTCTTGGAGCTCATCCAACATCTTGTTTGTGTAGTGGTTCCTTTTTCCTCTTTTTTTGTAAAGAAGAATTTTGGAACGTGTTCCAAATTTTTGTGTGACTGTTTGAACAGCCTTTAGAAACCACTGAGGATATCTCAGAGTTTCCATCCAAATTAGCTTAGCCACTCTTAGCCGATCACTCGATTAAAAATAGAATAAACCATTAGCGGACAAATGAATTCCAAGTAATCATGAGGTGCGTGTCTGAATTAGATTATATGTCATTTGCTCCACCAATGTGCAGATGACATCATAAACACCTAGCGCGCTAATGAGATCTTATCTCAGCTGTGGTGTTACAAAGAAACGCAGCCAGATCCCTCGAACCGGAAAGGAAACGTGGGCCACCTGCGGTTGACGTCTGCTAACCCAGCTTGGTCATTTTACTGGCATGGATCCCAGCGGACTCGCGTCTTGGTTCTGCGCTGTCAACCTGCGCTGCAGCCAGACCGTCCGTTTGAAGTCAAGAATGTATCTAATGAGCTTCTAAACATCAGGCTGCAGATTCCTCTGGGAACATATATCTGTTACATGCAGATGATAGCATGTTTATCAGCTCCTGCCTAGCAAACAATTTTAGGTTGTTTCCCTAATGTTTCCATGAAGTAACAGAGATGTTAAAAATGTTATTTGAATGTTCTAGGAACGTCTCTTTTTATGTTATGTTAACGTTATTGGTATTTTACGCTTTCTTTAAAATTCTGTAGTGTTTTTAAAACGCTCCACTAAGTACATAACAATTACGTTTTTTGATATACATGACATATCATTAACAAGAACCTGCTGCTAACATTTCTGCAAGAACATTTTTTGTGAACTTTGAGTGAGCATTAGCCAGCATTCTGAGAACGTTCCCTTGTTAGCTGGGTGTGCGCTTTCAGATGCTAGAGATTTGAGAGACTGCGAGTGTGTGCGAGAGGCTTCGAGCAGGCGGTCGGCGAGCTGTCGTCTCATTGTGTTTGGCATGTCGGTGGATGTTACCCATCTGAGCTGCGAGACACCAGCGCTGTTTCCTTTGTAAGACAGAAACGAGACAGGAGGAGAACATCAGGGAGGGAGAGAGGAGAGGGTGAACCGCAAGAGGAGACATGGACAAGCCGTGAGAAAGTAAGAAAGAGGGGATGAGAAGAGTGAAGAGATAAAGAGCGGAGAGCGAGATAAGCAGATGGAGGTGACGCAGACGCCCACTCCCGCAAACACGGCTTTGTGTGTAATGATTAACCGATCGGAGGAGCGAGAGAAGATACCACCACAGCCCTCGTAGGAAGTGACAGGCGAACAGACACGTTATATAAACACACGTCGTCTTCATTCAGTGAACAGACAAACATGACCGGACCAAAAGGAGGATACTACAAGACAGAATTAGGTAGGAAATGACAGCAAATACTTTGAGGAAAAAGCAGATGTGTAGCAAACTGTGGCAGATAGGTTCTTCCATAAGGCTTTTGTTTGCCTGTTCTTTGTTATCGTACTGGACACCCAAGGCATTGTGGGATGGCAAAATCCTCGTCTGTTCGTTCGAGTGCTTTGTTTTCACAAACAGGGTGGTGATCAAACGAACATTGTTTTGAAGTGTTTGGATTTAGTGTTTGTTTGCCCTTTGACCAGGTTCCAATGACCAAAACGTATTTCAGACATTGGAAATGATTGACACTTTGTTTTTGTCTTGCAGGGGAGCCGCACAAATTTGACCCCACATTCCGAGGACCTGTTCACAATAGGTA